>VDFB02105785.1:482537458-482678500 GCA_007258455.2 Sequoia sempervirens | reverse complement strand
TCCATGGTCTTTTCATGAACTACGAGGGATCTGCGCTTTCACGTAGGCAAGGCTAATATCTGATCGGCCCTCGAGCCCCTAGGTTTGTAGGGTGTGTCAGTCTGTGTCCTTGTCTGGTTCATTCTTCACAAACAAAATCCCCTAGTGTCAAGATATCTGGCTAATGGAAAACATCTGGTGTCAAACTGGGTCATTCTAGTTTAGTATCCATCATCAGTCTCAACAGGATGCATCCTTCCTAGCAGACCTCGTTGATCCCATCCATCCCCCTGATCCTATGGAAAAGGACATTTTGAAATTGATTGTGATCTTTTGATGCTTTTTGATTTTATTTATCATTTGAGCTCCCTATCAACACTTGTCATGGTCGCTTCGATCCATCATATTATGGTGTGTTTTTGACTGGTCAACATAGGGGCTTATCTTGCTCTTTTCTTTGTTGTTGTCTTCTTGATTGTCCCATGTAGTACCCACCAAGATCCCTGAGGTCTTGTGTTACACTGGGGCATCCTTGTGTGTTTGTGGTTATCCCAATACCTAGCCCGACCAAGGTCATCATGAGCTTGGGGTGTCAGGATAGCCTTTTTGTTTGCTATATTTTTTCATGCATAGGATGCCAACTCGCCTTGGTCTTACATATTAGGGTATTCGATATCTTATGCTATAGAAAAAATCAATGCTCTGAAGATGGAAAATTATGTTCTTAATTGCACTACATTTCATTTCACTACATACACCATTCATTCAGCCTCCCTCATAACCTAGGGCTTGTGATTTAGGTTGCGCAAGTCTTGACTCTTTTTCCCTCTTGATCTTCCTCTCAGGATACTAATGGTTTTTTGATAGATGTGGTATCACACCCACAATACACCTATCGCCTATCTTCATTCCCATGCAAGTCCTTACTAACACTTAGGTTTGTATTATAAGAACTCATGTTTCATTCATATTTCATGTTACATTATGGGTTCAATACATTTCATAGCTCATAGGTTGATTCGATTAAGCATCATGGTCTCATTTAACCCATACATGTCCATATTAACATTTACATCCTAATTACATTGCATACCAAATATTCATATCGTCCTGCATCATCAAGATTAATATATGTATAATCATCCATATTCATAAACATGTGCATAAATAAATCAAATCATACATCCACATAGGCATGCAGTATCATATACATGTGCATAAATAAATCAAATCATCTATCCACATAAGCATGACATATCATAAACATGTGCATAAATAAATCAAATCATACATCCACATAGGCATGTAGTATCATATACATATGCATAAATAAATCAAATCATACATCCACATAGGCAAGTAGTACCATATATATGTGCATAAAAAAATCAAATCATCCATCCACATAAGCATGACATATCATAAAAATATGTATAAATAAACCAAAGTATCCATGTACATAAGCAAGAAATATCATATACATGTGCATACATAAACTGAATCACCCATCACAAAAAACATAATGCATAGTGTCAATAAGGACTATCCCATATCATGATCAAAATAATACAATGTACAACATCCATCATACATCATCAAAAAGGGTACAAAATCCATCATATATCCACCACATATCCATCATACATCATCAAATAAGGTACAAAATCTAGAGATGTAGAGCATCTATGATCTCTGCCGATAAGTACTAAATGCTCCATCATGTGTCTATAAAAAAACTAGCTATCTTGTCATCTGATCTCTGGCTGCCCTACTATGAGCTACCCACATTTGATCTCTGAGGAGAGTCTGACACTGGCCCTCTATGCATGGGAGTCCCCTGATACTCATGGGTGGGAGTCCCCTGGTAACCATCGAGAGGAGGAGTCCGCCAATAGTCACTATATCCTCTGGTACGTGTCCCTAATGACTGGAACGATGCCGACATTTGAGGTACCTGTCTGATATAGCATGTTGTGCATTGTTCTAGATCTGGAACAACATTCTCATACGCACACCTCTAGTAACTTTCCTCCTGCATATAGTCATCTCCTTTAGCAGCCTGATGCCTAATGACATTCCACTCAAGTCTATACCTATCCCGATCTCCACTAATAGCCCTCTGCTTCTGTACCCAGGCCTCCTATGCCTCTGTTAGTTATTGTACCTACCCTATAGCCCTATCTCTCTTAGCCATTGCATCTTGTAACTAGGCTCGTAACCCATGTACCTCTGCCCTTGGCTCGCCCCTCGCACCATGCGCTACCCGCAGCTAAGCCTGTGTTGTGTCTTGTTCACTCCGCAATGTCTGCATCTGTATCTCTACAAAATCTCTCTCTGCACAGCCTATGCCCTAGCCTCTGCTACATCCTTGTCCCTCTGAAGTGCCTGAAGTCTTAGCTTAGCAGAATCTCGCTCCCATCGAAGACCTGAAACCTATGACACTACTACATCCATCTCTCTTCGGAGAGACTGAACCTCTGAGTCTGCCACCTGCCGCTCACTCTCGGCCACCTGAGCACGTGCCTATAACACATCCCTATCTACCTATAAGACCTACACTTGTGTCTTTGCCACATCTCTCTCTGACTATAGCATGCGCATTGCTCTCCTCATCTCCTCTCTCTGCTGCATCAACCCCATATCCCCAATTGTCTGCTCTAAATAGTCCACCCTGTCTCTAAGCTCAGCCCGCTCCCGGTGCAGATTTTCTCTCTCCCTCCGTAACTACTCTAGTTGTCCCTACAGACCCTCAGTATCTCCAATAGTCCCTATCTCAATCTCTGATGGATCCTTCCCTTTCCCCCCTCCAACATCTTGTCGTATTGCCGCCTCTGCTACCAAACAGTCTCACTCCTATCTCACTGCATCTCCCTCCTCATGCGCCCTAGCCACCTCTGCTCGCAATCTCTCTATCTCTGCCTACAAGTTAACTGCCTCATCCCACACCTCATCTCTCTCTCCTCAAACTCCTATCCACATTAGACACCAGTGTGGCTAGGACAGAATAATCTCTCTCACCCTGGGCAAATCGTGTCTGTAGCTCGCTCAGCGCTGCCTTTAATTTGACCCACTCTACCTCTATTTTCTGTAATCGCTATTCGCTGAGGTGGAGTCTCTCTAGAGTCTCTCAACACCACTGTGGGGTCCTCTCCTCTGGGTGGTGTTGTCGACAATGGTGCGATTTCATGCACATCCGAATCAATGTCCATCTCCTGCGGCTCATACCCCTCGCTCACTGTCGATGCCTCCATCTCATCTACATCAATCACCAAGGGGGCTCCCCCTCTCCTTGTCATCCCCTCATGTGCTCTGCTAGCCTCATCCTCCTCCTATCTCTATCACTACTGCCCTCTTGTGGCCATGTCTGCCTCCTATCTCTCCTATGCTCTATTGGTCTCAGCCTCCTCCCCTCTCTCATGCTACTGACCTCCTAGGGATGCACGTGCCTCCTGGCTCCTCTCTCTCTGAATCTCTAACCCCCTATCCTGCTGTTCTACAACCCTGGCCTCATCCTCTCCCTCCTTTTCTCCATCTCTTCCTTGGGCTCTACGTCATCGTCTCCTCCTTCGGGCTACCCTCACTAGCTCCTCAGCTACTCCAACCGCCTCCTGTCTCCTCCTAGTTGCACTCACTGGCTCCTTAGCTCCTCCAACTGCCTCTTATCCCTCCCCCTACTGTCCTCCTCTCTCCTAACCTCCTCTCTATTACTCTTGGGGTACCAGTCCTGCCACTCTCAACCATCTCTCATCCTCTAACTCGAACCCTAGTGCTCCCTCAATCGACACTATTGGGGTAATCCGTGGTGGTGGATGTCACCTGAACCACTGCCGATATTGATCCATAACCCCTACATCCCTCTACCCCCTGCCTATCTGGGTATGACACAAATTGTAATGCCTCCAACTCCACCCACATTGCATCTAGATCCAGCATAGCCCCCCATGGCCACTCCCGTGACAGTTGCTAGAACATCACCCGCCTCACGGGAATATCCTGCCTCACTCCGAACTGCCACTCGATCAGGTTTGTGCAACTCCACTATAAGCAGAACTCTCCCAAGAATATAACAATGGGTAAAGAAGTACCCAATGTATGCCTCCTCATCATCCCTCTAACCCCTGAAGTGTTGCATCATATAAGGATGCCACACTATCATCTCTGCTTGCACATCATCCAGCCACCTCCTCCATACATCTACATCTCTCAGATCTCGATATCGCAGTATTGCTCCCGCCTCTACCCCCATCCCCAAACCATGAACTCTCTGTCATCCTACTCTCCTAATCTATGCACAATCGGCCTAGTCACCTTGATGTGCTCCCAAGCTCAAACCTGTAGCAGTGTGACATGGGTCACACTCCGCACCCTCTAATAGCATACCCAATGCATATCCTGATACAGTTGAGCCAGCATGCAGGTCCCCCATGCAAACTGCCCCTCTAGACCCTCGATGATATGCTGAATCACCTCGACAAACTTGAGATGTAGGAATCGACCACTTCGATTCAACACTAGGATCCCACTAATCAGTCCTGCTAAGTACAAAGACAATGTTGGTACCCTGCAAGACAGACATCTGTCCACATCTAGCTGCCCTCACTGAGTTGGTAGATCGTCACTGCCAAAAATAACATGCATAGACTCATCCAATGCCTTGCCCGTTGTCCAAAACTCACTAATTGCAAGCCCTACTATAGAGAGCCTTAGAATCAGCCAAACATCCTTCAAGGTCACTGTTATCTCCCCAGTCGGTAGATAGAACTTTGATTTCGCCGAGTCCTAGCGCTCTATCAGGGCTGTCAACATGGCCCTGTGGGCCTTAATCGTCAAGTAGGATAGCATGTGAACTAGTCCTGCCTCTGCCAGTCTCTGGTGGTTGGCGCCTATCATTGCAGCCATGCATCTGGTCAGCACCTTGAATTGTCTCTCCCGATCCACAAACACTCAACATTTTGCATCCATACCAGCTGTCCTTTGTTAGTTTATTTTGACATCATTTTGCCCCCATTTTTCTTACCCTACTTCTCCCTTCCTTAGGATTTCCCTTCCCCATCCCACCCTTGACCCCTTTTTTTTCCCTACCCTTACCTATTCTCGGTCATCCCGGCCCTTGGGAAAACTCACCTCGTGCCTGGGCAGGCCCTCTTGAGCTCATAGGTGAGCCCTCCCGAGCTCAAGGGGATCTGCCCTGAACACGGGCAAACCTGCTCGAGCTTGCAGATGAGCTCACCCAAGCCTAGGTGGACACGCCTGAGCTGACTGGGAAAATCTGCCCAAGTCTAGGCGGACCCGCTCGAGCTTGCGGATGAGCTCACCCGAGCCCAGGCGAACCTGCCCCAGCTCATAGGTGGAGCTGCCTGAGCCAACTGGGTAGGGCTCCACCTAGCTCAAGCGGACCTGCCTGAGCCCAAGTGGACCCGCCTAGAATCAACTAGGCGCACCTCTACCCAGCGTGGGCAGAGCCGCCCGAGCCCGACTTGCTCTGCCCCCATCCCCCCCCAAAATGCCCCCCCTCCCAACCCGGTATAAATCATTTATTCGCCCCCCACAAAAAACATGTTTTTTTTTTCGAAAAAAGTCCCTCTAACCCATTTTTCCTCCCGAGCAACCCCACAAAACCCATATTTTTGTTTTTGAAAATATTTAGTCAAATTGAACAAAAATGACAAGGTGGGGTTTTGAGCTAACCTAGCATGGTAGGGCACACTCAATGACTAATCACTGTCTCTTGTCTACTCGATGAATGATGTCGGTATCGTACTCCAGCATTGTGTCTCCTCCCTCTTGCCCTCTCCTCTTATCCCTCTTCTCCTCACTTGACAGATGTCCAAATGAGGAGAGGTAATTCCTAGAATTACTTTTTATAGCTTTTCCCCACCTTTTTTCACTTTTTAAAATAAAAGGAATTTTTTCTTTTTATTTAACCTTTTTTAACTTCAACTAATTCACTCACCCCTTATCTTCTCGGGGCTGCCATTTGCACTTTGTAAACCCATTTTCGTTCATTCAAGCGCTAATCTTCTCGATTTTTTGTGCTCTTTCCAATGACATGTATTACTTCATACTTTTGAGAAGTTGCCCGAGGCCCCTTTTCCTTCCCCGTCTGCCTTTTCAAGGGGGCATACCCTACCATTCTCTCCCAATCTTTCATCATAAACCTTCCCTTGCAGGATTGGGGCATCCCCTTTATTTTCTCCTCCGTTCAGGTAGCTCACACAAGCCTTCCCATGTTGGGGCATCTCATTTCCTATCGCTCCTTCCATAGAGTCGTTTGTATTTTATTTTTCTTTGAAACCCTATTATTCTAATAGTATTTCAAAGAGGGGAAAAATGTAGATATCTAAATTTGACCACTTTCATATGGTCAAAGTCATCTCCTTAATCATCCCTTTTCTCATTATTTCATCGCTTTTGTCGGTATGAATTAAATCACTCATTTAATTAATATTTCATGTCTTCCATAAGGTTTCTAAAAGTATTTAATTTAATAAATATTTTTCCCCTCTTTCCTCTCTAAATTAAATAAATGTATCACTTTATTTAATTTAGTCATATTATCTTTTGGAATTTTACATTTATTTTTAAGTTCCTCACTTTCTCTCTCATTGTCACATCCTCCAACTTTTGCAAGTTGGTCTCTAATCCCTCTTAGCAATCAAACCCTCTTTCTTAGTCATAATTAATTTATGATTAAGATGTGAACACTCCTAATCATCATTAGGGTCCCATCCTCCATAATACCCACTTGCCTCTAATGTGTCATTAATCAGTCTAATCAAGTACTTGCACAACCTTAATCACTTAGTTAGGTCATCCTAATCCCCATATCATTGATGGAATGTGTCCTAACTCAACCTTATTAAAGGATTTCTCTTTTTGGAGAAGACACTCCATTTCCCCATGTGAATTTTTAATTCATATTTAATCCCCCAAGGAATTTTTAATTCCTTTTTATTCACCCTAGGTTCCCCTCTTCCCCATGTGAATTTTTAATTCACATTTTATTCTTTCTCTCATTCCTATGAGAATATTTGAGGAGTTTTTAATTCCCCACATGTCCTCTCACCCACATGGGGACAAAGACCTCCTTTATGAGGAGATCTTGTCCAATCCCAAGGTACTATGTACCATCTCCATGTCATGTACTATCCTTACACCTCATGTACACATCAACTCTTACAAGCCACTTCACATGCCACATGTCAAGATGTGAGGGCTTGTGAGTTCTCAACTCACCTTAGCCCTACATCTTGATCTTGGTGGTTCAATATTGACCATCTATTTCTCTAGAGAATTCCAAATTCTCTATAAATACCCCCTCTTTTCTCTCATTTTGGGGGGAGGTCATTTATGCTAGCCAAACTCTTGCAAAAAATTTCCTTGAGCCATACTTAGCCAATTTCTCACATTTGCATCCATTTTCCATTCTCATCCCATCTTTAGCTTGCATCTCTTGCCATCCAAGGAGCATACAACACTAAAGATCGAAGGGCCAACCAAAGGATCGATTCAACACAAAGTAAAAGGTTCCATTTTGTTGTCTTTATTTTGTATTTGATCCAACTAGGCTAATCTTGAGGTGTAGGGTGTCTTTTGTTGTTGTTTTGCACTCTTCTTGTTTGTTGTTCATTTTCTAACACTAAAATTCGCCCTATCATAGTATCTACATGCACATATATGTTTCATCATGTTATGTAGTTGTATGAAAAATCTTGATATACATTATATATGTTTGTTTGATGTCACTTTTTAAATATCTTGTTCCAATTTTATAGATTATACATTTCATGTCTTCTATTTACCACATTTTATATAATTATTCAATTGTATAGATTATACATTTTATACATACAAGGAAATGGTTTTTCATTTATTGATTCAAATAGTTGCTATCTAATTGGAAAATAGTTAAAATTACTTGTCCTTAATTTATTATGAATATGATCTAAGAAACTATTTAAGGAATGTTTTAATTTGTCACCAAACCATGTGATAAATTATAAATATGAAATTTGATTCTAGATAAGAATTTATATAGTGCATGTATTACTTGAAAATTAGATAAAATATAAATATAGATATGTATGAGTGCATATAACCATGAAAATGAACATAACATGATCTCATAATTGAATGCATATATAATCATCATATTAAATCCAATTGATATAAATAAACACGCATATGATAATAACATGTTCAAAATAAAACTAGAGATCTAGATAGTCCATAAAATTTATATGTCAAGTCCAACACATATATTGAAATAAAACTAGAGATCTATAGTCCATAAAATATAAAACCATCTAACTTTTAGGTTGATCGGTCAAATCAAGTCTCCTCTTTGTTCCATGTAGACTAGATGTACCTGTATCATGCTGTAAAAGAGTACAAGAAACTTGAAATTAGATTTAAATTTATTTAGAAATTTTGATATAATTAAACATATTTGAAATTGAAAATATAAACTTTTAGATAAAAATGAAACTAATTAAATATCTAGTAAATATAGTAAAAATGATTTCTAGTATGCATAAATTACCATATGATCATGTGAATCAACTGGCACATTTTCTTCAACGGGTAGCATAACTGTCACTTGAGAAGATACAAATGCATGATCTACTATACCCTGCATATTCATATAAAGCAAACAATATGTGAAAACCTCGAATATATATATATATATATATATATATATATATATATATATATATATATATAAGGTTCATAAAAATTGTATAGGAGATTTAAAGTAAAGTTTACAGCCTTGAATGATATGACCTCATGATCATGCACCTAAGATTACCATGCATAAATGCCGATGATGTCTCAGGTGCGCGTCCTGCCATGGGTATCTCATCAAATCCCTTCATATAGATGTACAATAGTTCGTATAGATCATTCACTCATGTGTATGTAAATGAAAAAATTAAATTAGATCTATGATAAGTATTTAATTTAAAATTAACAAACTTTTGAAAGCACGCACCTGAGTTGATGATGTCTTAGGAACACTCACCACTATAACTTGTGGTTAGTCAATACTAGGGATAGTATGACCTCCTTGCGTCTAGATATAATATATCAATTCACACATGTAAAAATTCAAATTAAATTAGATATATATCCACACAAATTATTTCATATATATTGGTTCAAGTACCTATCCAAAAGGTGAGCCCAGATCTACAACACTTGACATATACACACGATGATCATATTCAGTTTCGAGTATCGCGTCATCATTCATCTACACCAAACAAAAACTTATTGAATTATTATTATATTATATATATAATTTGATGTTATTATTTACATGAATTTTTTACATTTCAAACTTGAATTAAATTTAAGTTCAAAAGATGAACATACCTATGTAGGATGATCCTCAGAATATAGTAAATTTAGAGATGACCCCGTCCTAGATGCATGTGTGTCACCTGAAGTAGATGTTTGAGTATCCCTATAGCCCGAGCCTCCATGCTCTCTATTGGCCACTTCAGTGGTCGTGTGTGTAGTCTATTGAGTGAGATGTCCTGAAAGTGAACTCAATGCTCCTAATGTTGATAACATGGTTTGTTGCTGAAATGTAGTGGGAACACTAGGAGAAGGAGGATGAACAATAGGAGCAATTGGAGCACGTCACGGAGGATCGACATGTGCTCCTAGTCTATGTTGGGGCATGCCATGCACAACTCCCTGAAATGACCTCATATCAAAATAGTTGGTTTTTTTACCCAACTAAAACTCAGCCCATAACTTTCTCAAAAAGTATAAGGTCACCTCATTGTTGCCATGTGGTGGATTATCAAACACCATCCACCATCTCTCCCAAAAATGTGCAGCTATCTATAGGTGCCTACACCATAAAATTGAAATTAATTTTCTCATGGGTGGAATTGGTTGGTTTGTTTGGGGGTTAAGAAAAAATTGGCACATGGCTTGTTTGGTAATTTTTCAGGTCATTGATTTCTTTATATGACAATCCATCTACATAGAATTGTCTCCTCTCTTCTCTCCATTGATGGAACTATCTAGGTCTGCATTGATAGATCGAACATAATCAGAAATAGTTTGCATTGTAGATGCAAACTGTGCGAGATTGGGAGGGATTCTAGGGTCATTTTTTATGAGATCTATATTTCCTTGAATGACAATGAGGTTTTCTCGTATATTCTCTCTTAATTGATCTTGGTCAACTATACGAGGGGGTGGGGGGTTAGGTGGTGAAGAATGTGGAGGTGTGCTAGGGGTTTGTTCATGTGGTGGATTGGGATGTATTCTGGGATCTATAGGAATTTCTTGATCAAGCATAAAATCCTCTAAATTAAGCATTGGATCCATGTGAGCAATGATATGGCATCTAGATGTTAAACAATTAAAAAATATATGTCAAAAAACTAATTAAATAATGCACACAATTTGAAAGTTATTTAAAAATCACATTGAACATGTACAAATTCAAAATATATTTCATTTGAAGACCATTCGATTTATAACATTAAAAACTCCATAACATTAAAAATTCATAGCATGTACACACATTAAATTGAGTTCAATGTGGGGATGTTAATATGAAGGGTAGAAATGAAATTATGGGGTTTTATTAAATTTATTTAATCTCATTCATTATTTTCAAATAATAATAAAGATAAGAATGAAAAATTAATAGAAGACATTGAAAGGGACACATAGATATATATGCTAGTGACCTAATTGCAATGTACAAAATATAAAAAAAGATGAGTCAAGCTCTATTCACCAAATTTTGAGAACTTATTTGATCCCCTTAAGAAATGTCAAATTCCCCCTTAAGACATTGATTTATGATTTAGGGTGATAGGATGGATTTTAAGGGGATCTATGTGTAGTAAGGTCCTACGAAAAAATGGTCCATGGCTTAAGGGAATAAAATTTGGTGGAGTTGCCTAAGGAAACCAAATTTAATTTTAAGGTCCTACAACACAATGAATAGATGTATTAATCAAGTATGACATATAATTTAATTAAATCTGAGGACATAAATTGATTTATCCAAATTTTCAAATTTCATGATAAGAGACACAAGTTCTCTATAGTGGGACAAAGTGTTAAGAACAAATTATAAGTTTAACAATAGAATTAAAATTTATATTCCCATTCATTGTTTTCAAAGAATACTAAAGATAAGAATGACAAAATAATAGAATACATTCAAAGGGACACATAGATATATGCTAGTGACCTAATTGCAATGTACAAAATAAACAAAGATGAGCTTGAGCTCTACTCACCAAAATTTGAGAACTTCTTTGATCCCCTTAAGAAATGTCATATTAGGACCCCTTAAGACATCGATTTATGATTTAGGGTGATAGGATGGCTTAAGGGGATCTATTTCTAGTAAGGTCCTAGGAAAAAATGTTTCATGGCTTAAGGGAATAAAATTTGGTGGAGTTTCCTAAGGAAACCAAATTTCATTTTAAGGTCCTACAACGAAATGGATGCTTTTAGGGTTTAGGGTTTAGATTTAGAGATTTGATGACATGAAAACATATAGAAGACACATGAATATATTTTTACAAGTAAATGAGAAACCCTACCACCTAAACTTAGTGCTTTGAATTAAATATGTGACATTCTAGAAATAGCTTCAATATATCAACAATTAGGAATTTTAGATTTCAATTATATCTAAGTTGTTGAGTTATGATGGATTTTGCAACAATTAGGAATTTTAGATTTCAATTATAACTAATTTGTTGAGTTACAATGGATTTTGAACCTATTTGGACCTCTAAGCACTCTTAGATGATTTAAAAAGGAAGAGGGGATCTAAAGTGATTTAGACCCAATTTTTTTTGTAATCATATTTTTTTGAAACTTTTCTATGGCATAGACTCTTCCTTCATATTTATATAAATTCTAGACACATGGGTTTTCAAAAAAGAACCTAACTACCACTAAGTGAGGAATCAATTGATCAATTCAATAAATTTAAATAATCTTAGAAAATAAACCTTTGGTTATAGAATTCACTTGCATTTACGAATAATCATCTATCAAGTTTCTCAAAAAAGTAATTTGAATTTTCCATTGAAATATTCATGCTACAAGTTATCTTTGATACACTAGTTTCAAGAAAGTACAACATTTCGTTTTCCTAATCTAGAACAATGCCACTACACATGAGAGTTAAAATAGGAATTAGATTACACACAACCTATAGATTTTATGAATAACATCCTATAAATTAAGGCTTAAATATGATCATAATGCATCCTTACATTTAATTCACAAAGGATCTCATCCAAATAAGATTTGGGTAGAAATCATTCATGCTTCACATTTTAATATTTATTTGATTTAATAAAATTTATGTGTCTAGCTCTATCCATATTGCACATAGTCTAGATTAACAAGTATGCCTTGCATTTCTATGTTTTTTTAAGAGAATACATCATACACTATATAAGCTAACATAACATTGATATAGAGTGATTACATGCCCATATCAACTAGCATCATGATATATACACTTATTAAATCAAGCACATATTTTCACATGAGGTACATTATTTTACTTCACTAGCACACTTTCTCAAGTTAAATTATACAATCATGAAGTTTTCTGAGATAAAATTAGCTATCAAATTTATATTATGTGAACATATTATAATTAATATTTCAATAATTTGTTGGTTAATATATAGATCTATGCATCAATTGTTTGTACCTCCTTTATTAGTCAATTTTAGGAATTTAATTGGTAGTTGTGTGGATCACCAATGACATACAAAAGTGTACCTAGAATCTATGGACTATAAATTGTGATACCTAATTTAGGGTTTTAGGTTTACTTTTTAGGGTTTAGGACCAAGGATTAACCTATGTAAATTAGTTTTTAGGGGCCTATCTAAATTTTGTAACCTAGGGTTTTGATTTCCAAGATAAATGTGTCCAATTTAGGTTTAGTTTTTATGGTTTTCAATTTATAATTTAACATTATTTGTTTCGTTGACGTTTTTTGTTTTTTAAATGCAAATAAAAATAATGAAACATTGAACTAAAACACACTAAACAAACAAAAATTGAATACTAATTACAAAACAAAAAAAAAGATACAAAGCAAAAAAAAGCAGGAATTCAGCCAACTTGGAGCTTGCTGAGGTTAGTTGTGTTGATGGGAGGACGTGGCAGTCAAAATTTTCTTTAGTCATGGCCTTTGAAATGCGTACGCAATTTCCTCTCTTCTTCTCTGGCACAGCTGAAAACAATGAGAAAAAATGAAATATAGTCGCTTATTTAAAAAAATAAATAGCTTCATGATATGCATACGCATTTCAAAATGCATACACATTCTAAATGCATACACGTTTCATAATGCGTACACGTTTTCAGTTCGTGTACCCATAGTTGAACGCTTACGCATTTCCTATGAAACTTTTGTTTTGCCCAAAATTTCCCCTCTTTGTGTACCCAACTTCTTGCTTTT
Organism: Sequoia sempervirens; assembly: GCA_007258455.2. Classification (NCBI taxonomy): domain Eukaryota; kingdom Viridiplantae; phylum Streptophyta; class Pinopsida; order Cupressales; family Cupressaceae; genus Sequoia; species Sequoia sempervirens. The sequence continues at coordinate 482,665,044 of VDFB02105785.1, read as the reverse complement.
ACCCTTATGTAAAATTGTACATCTCGATAACTTTGTCCATCCTAGTAGGACCTAGGGCTAGAGACACAATCTTTGATGCTATCCCAGAGTTAGATCTATTCAGGATGAAGTTGGGGATACCTTGGCTAGCTTCCATGAATGGAATTACCTTCATTATCCGTAAGTGTTTTAAATTATCCCATGAGGGAGTTGTGCACATAGTACATGACACTGGATACTAGCCTCTGGTATCCCATGGGAGATATTCATTAGACCACATCTGGCCCACCCCAGTTGGTCTGCTTCCTCCAAGAATGGACCTAATTTAAAAGAACTATGTGAAGTATAAGATAGAGGATAAGGGACAACCAAAATTGGCTCTTTTGGTAGTACAATAGCCAGTTTCCTTCTCTTCCCGAAAGGGAAAGGAGAAGCTTTCCTCTTCTCGAGCTACCTCAAGGAATATTAGATGAGAAAACTTGGCCTTTACTCATTGATTTTGATGATACCTCCTTGGTGTAGACCCAATATCAGGATATTGGATCTCCCTATTGAGCCTCTTGGGCCTTGGTATTATTTGTATGACAGAAAGAAAGGTCCCCAAAGGGAATTTTCTTTGGAGCCTCCAACCACTCATGCTCCTAAAGTAGTAAGTGAGAAGAGGCCCACTATTGAGGAACTTGAGCTAACTCCCCCTATTGTTTCCCAACCTACTCTTGCTCCCATTGAGGATCTAGTCCCTTCATTGGAAATAGCTATGGAGGACACTCCCATGGTTGAGCAGGAGCCTTCTATCCCTTCACAACCTCTAGTATCTAGTTTGAAGAGTCACAGAAACTACCTTGTGCATGAGCGCAAGTGCTGATGAAAGGCTCTTATAGCTGAACAGGCCACCTTATAGAGGAAGGAAGAGGAGATGACCACCCCTGCTTCAGGGCCTCCTACTACATCCTACTCTCTCCTCCCCTTTACTTCCATCCAATCTAGTTTAGTCTCACTTCTAGCTTCTATCATGAGTACGAATGTGCCTAACCCCAAAAAGGTGCAGGTGTTAATTGCCCCTTCAATGGAGCCGCCCTTGTTGATGTCCCTCCTTTCCGAAAACCTATGAATATGTTGAACACTTTAGTAGTATTTGTTGTGGTTTTCTCCTCCTCCTCTTCCTTTTCACCTCTTGCCTCATCTATGGGGAGTTCACATCCCCTAACAAATCAAAAGGTAGAGGGTCGCTCCTCCAGCAAGGGAGTGGGTAAGTGGAGCCCACCTTCTCCAAAAGGTGGTCTTGTGCTAGCTTGTTATGTCCTAGTGATGGAGCAAGCCCCAGCTTCCCCTGAGTTCGTCACCACTCTTGAATCATTCGATGAGCCCAGTAGAGAATATCGGTTGCAAAATTCTCCATTTGTTGAGGTAAAACATGGTTCTCCTTCAAAGTGAATGTTTAACTCTCTAGATGAAGTTTTGGCCTTGTCAGCAATCTTGGAAAAGTCATTGACCTTGGCTCCACAAGAGCTTAGTGGAGAGGACATTGCAGGACCATCTTCCTTAGCCCTTTTTGTGAGAGGGTCAAAAGCTCCTCCTCTTAACATTCCATCACTACAAGCCTATCCTTCTTCCCCCTATGATGACCTAGAGTGAGAAGCAGACAACCTCTTGGTCGATTAATGTTAGGGGAGGCCCCTTCTTTATACAGGAGTTATTTTTGTGTCCTAAACCTTCTTCTATTTTTATCATCATTCTTCCATGTGTGTGCCTTTATTTTCAACAAATTGGGGATGATGCAAAGCATTGGGGGCATTTAGGATTCCCTTACATGTTGACCCATTTTTTTATTTTTTCTTTTTCTTCTTGTGAATTCTTCACATGGTCTGATATAGTAGCGGGTTGATGACAATTCATTTTATATACTATTATTATACTATATATATATTTATGAGTAGTTCTTACCCTGAAATATCAAATCACCCCTATGTCCTTTTGTTTATGTTTACTTCTCCTTTGCTCTTTTCATATCTTTCTCTCTTCTTTTCTTTAGTTGTCCCTTTCATGTGCAACAATGCATTTTCTATAACATTTCAATTTTTAAAAGATGCATTCATTGTCAATGAATATTTTCTTGGAAATCCTTACAAACATTTATTTTTTGAAAACAACATTTGGACTAGGAATATTTCAAAAGAACTTGAGAATTTTCATCTAAGGTGGGAGAAGCTATAACCTTCCCCTCATGAGGGGGCATTTTCTTCCTTTCAAATTCCTTGATGAAGTGATTCCTTGGTGATGAATCGATTCAAGAAAGAAACATCTCTTCCACACTTTGAAATAGTTCATCCCTTGATTGGACCCCTTTCTTCAAGTTGGGCTCTCAAGGGACCCCTTTAAAAAATTTCCAATCTATTGATGGTTGGTATGACTATCTGCTTACTTGCCTATGTGGCTGCTTTCAAACATGTTTTATCTGCAAGTGAACATGTCACTTTGGAGGTGTGCCTGTGAAGCCACTTTCTAACTCTATCGAGTCTCCCTTCTTTGGGTTTCTTCCTTGTGAGAGATCTTGGAAGATACCTCCCTACAAGTTTGTGGTCCTGTAGGGAACTTCTTCTAAGCTTCCTCCATGCGAGATATCTTGGGGGTCGCTCCCCTATAGGTCTGCAAGTTTGTAGGGTGCTTTTGTGGGTTTCCTTCATGTAAGAGATCTTGGAGGACACCTTCCCTGTAAGTTTGTGGGTCTATATGGAACTTTTCCGGGTTTCCTTCCTATGAGAGATCTTGGAGGAAACCTTCCTTGCAGGTCTACGGGCCTGTAGGGTGCTTTTTTGGGTTTCCTTCATGTGAGAGATCTTGGAGGACACCTACCTTGCAGGTTTATGGGTCTGTAGGGCACTTTTTCTAGATTTCCTTCATGTGAGAGATCTTGGAGGAAACCTTCCTTGTAGGTCTGTGGTCCTGTGAGGTACTTACCACTCAGGGCTTTCTCCATGTGGGAGATCTTGGGGGTCACCTCCTTGTAGGTTTGCAGGCCTATAAGAAACTTTTATTCTACATCTTCATAGTTCTACGAGGCTATGGAGTCTTTTGCTTACCCTGTGCTTTTGAGCTCTCCAAATTGCAAATTTCTTCCTCGACGGTTTAGGTATACATTTCTAACCATATTACCTTTTCTATCTAATTTACCAAATCACTCATCAGTATTCATGCTCGCTAAAGTGGGGGAAAAATGTATAGGAGTGAATTTACACCCCTTATAAAAATTACCCTTTCATACATCCTCACCTTAAAAAACCAAATCCAAAGGAAAAATTCCACATTAGCTAGCTAATTTCCTTCCACTTGGCATCTGTTTGTTGAGTTAGTAGAGGAATATTTGTCGACGATGCCCATGCGATGTGCAGACATCTCTGTGGCATGTTTATGTCCCTGACGGATTCTTGCATCTAAAGTTGGTAGAGGCATTACACTTCCTATTGGGAATTATTTGTAACATCTCTCTTCATCCAACTGACCTGAAAATGCCTTATTCTTGCTCATTCTTCCTTCAAATGGGTCCATTCTCACTTCATTTTGATCTCTAAGCATTCAGTCCATCTCTTTCTGCAGTCTTCAAGCATTCACTTCATCCTCCTTCAAAGCTTCTCAACATTTCCAACATTCTAAACACTCCATCAACTCTGTAAAGCAAGTGGAACAAACCAGTGTAGTAGGGGCTTGAGGTTTTGCAACACCTCCCTTCATCGCAGTTGAGGTTATGGTGATTATAAAAGATCCCTTTCTCCATCATTGGCTAGTGAGCTCTTGGTGGAGGTGGTAATGTTTTCACTCCTCTCCTTTACAATTTGGTTGAGTAGCTATATACTATTTTGTAGTGTTATTTGTGTGCTTTCTTTCTTTACTTCTTTATCATACTTTTCTCCATCAGGTATGTGTAGGATCATGATGGGCCAAAAAGTGGCGATATGATGGGTATGTGTAGGGTATGTGGCTAATGACTTTTTTTCACCCGATATTGATTGAATGAAAAGGGTTTTTAAAGGAGATTATCATCTTTCCACCAATATAAATTATGCTTTACTTTGAATTTAATAAATAATTATTATTCATTTTCTATTTGAATTATGACTAAAGTTTTGATTGATAGGATAATTGAAAAACATCTATAGCTTTCAAACGGTACCACATTTCTTGAATCCAAAAAATGTGTCACATTCTATGCTTCGCATACTATAGGATTAAAAAAAGAAAAACTAAATTTCATGAAGTTTTGACCAAGTTAAGGTGGTTAGACATACAAGTTTTATATTTTTTAAAAGTTGTAATAAAAATTCATAATTAATTATTTACTAAGAAAAAATTACAAAAAAATATGCATCACATCGGGAGATGAGTCTCTACTTATATCTAAAATATTATAAAAAATATTATCATTTTATTGTGGTTAGGGTGGTCAAACAGACACCTACTTCTTTTTCCCTAAAATTTAAGTACTACTGCATTGAAATTGAAATTTTTCACCAAATAGATTTTTTTTTTAAAAATAAACTTAGTAGTTTAGAAACTACATTCAATTTTCTACATATTATATTCTTACATATTTTTGAAATAATATAGATAACTTATTCAAATTTTTACCTCAAGTTTCCTAACTCTAATTTTCCTAAATTTTTTGCCACTTAAGGGCTTGTTTTTTCCATGATAATCCTGCACATACCCCATCATTTCTATCTTGCTATCCGTGGAGGTGGAAACACCAAAATGGGGGTCTGACTAAGGCAAGCCCCTATACATGCCTAACAAATTTCTCCTCTTTCCTGTGTGTAGGTGGACGTGCATTTAGAGCTAGCTGGCAAAAATGCTCTTTTGTGAGATTGTCTTTGTCACCTTGGTTCTAGTTTATTTACTCTATCATTTCAGTATTTACTTTGCATACTTTCTCATTATATTCTTACCATCTATATTGTACTAGCTAGGCTATTAGTAGGTCTTTTTGGCAGCTTCTATGTATTCATTATTTTCTAGCGACACAGATGCTAGCATGCCCAAGAGATGCCAGCATGTTGTGCTGATGTCCCAGAACTATGGTATCATCCTCGGACAAAGAGCTATCTGAGGCACAAAACCAACTCCAAAAAGCCAACTCGCCTAGCCCAGACTATAGTTCGAGTCTGTAGAGTGATTGAAGGACATTATCATCCTATGCATTAGACACCCTTTTAGAGTGAGGTAAGCTAGGGAATCCTTCCACTCTTGGCTCTATTTGACCTAGGGCCTAAATGTGGTTGGCCCCCCTCTCTTACACAATCAAACCCTTGCCTCTTAGTCAATGGTCTCAAAAATAAAATACTTCAATTTGACAAAGGCTTACCCCTATTCTGAGTAATACCAATGAAAGGTTGTAAAGGAAAGGTATTAAATTGAAGCCTTTCAAAATGTGTTTTGAGGGTGAAGAATCAAAGGGAAAATCCAACAAACAACAAGAACTTAGGACCAAAAACAAGGAAAGTGTTGCTCCCTCTTCCTCACAAAGAACCTTAGATTACATTTACTTGTGGAAAGAGTACAACACCAATGACTGATGAAGAGCAACCTAGAGATGAAGAATTGAATGAGGAAGAAGAACATAATGAAGAATATGAAGAAGATGAGAAAAAAGAGGGAGAAATGAAGATGAGGAAAGTGAATAGGAAGAATAAATGTAGGATGAAGAAATGTGAACCTCTCCACATGAATATATCATTCAAGATCCCCCTCATACATCATTGTTTATTTCTACCACAACACTTCATACTACTATTCCTACCTCTCCTCCACCTCCTCTTCCAACTTCACCTCCACCTTCAACATTTCTACATGCACTCAAAGTGACAATATCTTCAATAGTACATTTGATCCATTCAATTCCTTCTACAGGGTTGGTATTGTAGAGTGTCGATGTTATTTTCAAATCTGTCATTGATTCCCATTTTTTCATCTCCCTCTTTTTACATATCTTCACAAGTAGAATTTTATCGATTAATGAATGAATCATTACCAAATAGATCAAATTTGTAGATTCTAGGTGCAGTAATGACTGAGACAACACCTATTGTGACTAACATGCTTGTTCCCACAAATACAAGTGTGACACAAGAATTGGAAATAGGTCTAGAAAGTGATGTCTCATTACTTCCTCCATGGCTTTCTTCACAAGATTCCAAATGGAAAATGCAAGTGGTTTCTCTTGATGAGATGGATCTTGAGGAGATATCTCTGTGAAATCCAAAAGGGAAGAAGTCGAAGGTTCTTTCAAGGTTTCATATGGATAAGTCTAGCAAAAAATATGTGGAAAAGGTGGAACCTTCTCAAGGTAAAAGCCACAATGAAACTAGTATAGAGGACAACACCATTACCAAAATTGATCTTGGAAAAATCACTCATTCAAGTGCAAAGGAGGATGCCCAAACATCTTTAACAACATTAATGGAGAAATTTGATGAGTTGAAGGAGACCAAGGAGATGTACATGGAAAAATTTGAGCACTTTTCCTTTGTGTTAAGGAGAATTATTGAGTCTTTTGTGAATGTGGAACCGGTTGCAATGAGTATTCAAGAACCTTTGGTTCAAAATGTTGAGAACTATTATTCTAAAGGAAAAATAATATATGAATTTTTGGATAGGAGAATTGAACAAGTTTCACAATTCATGACCATTGTAGTGGAAAGGATAACACAAATATCAAAGATAAATCTAAAGTTGGACAAGACAATAAATACACTCTCCATTGAGAAAAAAGAGATGGAGAAAAATATTTTGTCTTAGTTACGTTTGAATAAAGTGAAGCTGGGAAGGTTAGTGGAAGTTGGGATTATCCCTGACAAGGACAAGTATGTGGAAATCAAAGAATCAATCAAAAACTACATACACATCATCAAGAATCTAATCAAAGATGCACAACAAGTTCAAGAGGGTGTTGAAGAACTTCATGTTATCTTGGTGAACAAAATTGAAGAGTTGTCTTGAAAGCATCTTGATGATGATCACATATTTCTTCCAACTAGCGAGATTATTCAAGTTTTCAAGGAAGCAATTCAGAAACAAGTAGAAGATGAGTCATTTTCATTAGCTTCCATGGACACTTTGTGTGATGTTAAATTAAATTTGGATAATCTCAAAACACATCTGGATAGATGTAAGAAGGTTTTTTCTTTTGCAAAGAAGTTCATCACGAAGGTTCATACCATTGTTGATTACACTTCAGGACTAGACAATATAGTGATCTAGGAGATCTTAAAGAACTATGAATATTTCCAAGCCCAAATCAAGGAACCACAAATCTTTTTGCATTTCTAGAGATCTAGTTAGTTTTCATTATTTTTTCTCATGCTTTATGCAAATATATGTGGCATTTTTACATGTCTTTTTGTACTCATGCAACTACATGTAAAAATGGAGATGTCCTCCTATAATCATGGAAATCATGTTGAATAAGTCAAAAGTTAGTTAGGTTATTTCCTTGAATAACTCCTAGCTCTCACCTATAAATAAGAGAGAGATATATTGCATTATTTACATTTAATCTATTGCAATGAAGTGCTGCAAAATTATAAAGAAATTTTGAGAGTTTGAGTTCATATTGTGATACTATTCTCAATCAATAAAGAAGCCAAATGTGCATACCAAAATTTGTGTGGGGATAAATTTTGAATGAATTATATGATTGGATTAGCATAATTTCATTAATTTTGGTTGAAGGGAGTCAAGATGGATTTTATAAACTTTGTGCTATATCATTTTCTTGAGATTTTGTGTGTGTTGTGAATATCTTTTTCATGAATGATCTTCAAGACTTTGTGCTTGGAATTATTCATTCTATTTGTGAATCTATTCGTGAAGTAGATTGAGGACTTTGTGCTTTGATTCACATCATTGATTACTAAAGAAATCATTATTGAAGACAATAGAAATAATTTGTGCTTTTCTTGGTTTTCCAATTATGAATCTTTTTATTATGTTGGTATTCTTAGATTATGCTTTTGAAAAATTAAGAATATTGGAAATTACTACATTAGTTTTTAATAGAGTTGAAAAGTATCATTTAGTATCAACCTAGAACATTGTAAATATATTCTTTGAAAGAAGAGAGAATCATGAATGTAACACACTCCCCATGGTTGGAATAGTTTAAATATTGTTAAATTTAGAATAGTTTACTTTCATTCCTATAAGTAGTAAGAAGGGAGCCTCCCCTTTTTGAGAGGAGAGATTTTATCTCATAATAATTGTGGCTGAAATTTAGGTTTTGTAATCTATAAAGATATTACAAAATTTTCACCCAATAGAGAATAAATTAAAAACTCCCAAAGGAACAATACAAAATTTTCAATCCTTCCTACAAGGGCCTCCTACTAAGGTCTTTTAAATGTAAGAAAAGCTATTGCTATCTCTATTCCTAAACTAAATATTACAATTTGATCTTTTTGAGAATAGTTACTAACTTGTAGAGAATTGCATACCTTTACAATTTGACACTTTTGCATACCCTTAATGAATTGGACTTAATTAAGCTTCTAATTAACTAAATTATGCATTCAAATGCCTTATTATTCTTGGTTTTTGAAAGGGAAACCTATATTAAATAATTGCCAACATTAATTTAAATAACTTGAAAATTGAGTGTCCTAGATTTAGGTTTAACTCTTAGGACCCAATTTTTAATATGTTTTTAGTAGCATTTAAATGGTTCAAATTCAAGTTTCAAGTATCAGCTTATGGAATCTAAATTTTGGGAAATTAGATAAACACCTATAATACATAGTTATTTTATTAATTCAAATCTAACACACTTTTTAAGAGAAACCCTATAACAAATATTATTATCAAGAGCATTGATGAGTAGATTTATTAGTCATCTACATAAGAAATCAAGATCATATCATCATGTCAAAGTTCATGTGTCTGCATATCATGTTTTGGAGACCTAGAATTTTTATGTAGGTCTCAAGTATTCAAGCATCAAATCAAGCAATAAATTAGTCAAAATCATGCATGATCTAGACCTTAGAGATATGTGCTAGAATTCCATCCTCTAAGGGAAGCTATTAGGGGTTTAGTGATTTGTAACAAGCTTTGTTCATCCATCAATTCCTTTATTTTTCATTTTTTCATTATCAAGGTTTGATTTCCAACATGGGTTTTGACTAAGGTAAACCCCCATTCACCCAAAAAGAAAATTTTTTCTTCTCTCTTTGTATGTGCAAATTTACAAGTGAAGAAGGACTGAAAGTTGATTAAAAAAGAAATTTTACAAAGTTGTCAAAGTTTTCAACATTGTTGTTAAGACATAGAAGCTCACCTATAGATTTTATTTCTGACTTTTTGATAGTCAAACTTGGAGAAATTAGAAGCTTAGATCGAGGATTTGAGGAATAAAAAATCAGATTTTGGATCCCTACAATAGGACCCATTAGCCCTTGGGTGAACTATTCCAGCTACAAAACTCAAAAATCACTTTTTTATGCTAGTTGCACACTATTCTTTCCTTCTCATATCTACCTAAAAACTATTGTTTTTTCTTCTATTATGATAATATTCTACATTTCAAGTGTTATGTCATGCAATTTAGTTTGTTAATGCACTTTGATTTATCTCCCAAAATAGCAATTCAATCATTTTTTGTCATAAGAAAATGGTAGATTTCCCAAATAGAGTTGGCTCACCTCAAGGTTGAAAGTCAATCCTACCTTTGGGAGATCTCTTTTTCTAATGAAATTAGGAAAAGTGTGAGTGTCTTTGAACATTTGGATCATCCATATTGAATCAATAAACCACAAACATTCACCCCCTTCTTCTTCTTTATTTCATTTTGGTGAACTCGACATTGTACATCATAAATTCGAATTTGGAAGTCTAGAGAAACCCTAGATCTAGGATTTTTATTATTTTTTTGCATCTCATTTAGGGTTTTAAAATTGTATTTTGTATCACTTAAAATCACAAAATCTAAAAATATTACATACATTGCATATAGTTGTCTACATAATGGTGTCTTTTAGTCATTTGCGTCAAAAAAATCAATGAAAATTGCATCTCAAAAGTTGCCATTTTGTTCATTGTTTGTCATCAAATTGTATTTGCATTTAATCATAAAATTTTGGAAATTTGTTACTAAAAGAATTTGTCTGCAACTTGAAATGGAGACCTTATACATTGAATCATAAACTTAGACATTAAATTTTCAAAACCCTATGCAAAGACCCATTCGCCCTTGGGAAAATTTGTCCTTGTATAGGTCATTTTCTAAATTTGGGCATACAACTATCTTTGTTTGCTCTATTTCTTGTTGTTTGTAGATCTAAATTTTAGTTTTTAAAATTGTAGTTTTTGTAGTTGTTTACATTAAAGTCAATTGGTCAAAACAAGTGCATCATTCAAAAGTAAAATTTTCATTCAAAAGACATCATTTTCAAATTTGTGCATTTAAAAATAGTAAATTGCCATTTTTAAGATCTAAAAATTGCATTCAGTCAAATAGTCAGCATGGATATGTGTTTTGGAAAAATATAGATGTTCTTAAGATCTTTGGTTGATGTCTCAAGTTGTACTTTTTGAGATGATCCTAATGCAATTGATAACACTCATGAATCTCCACCTCTTAATGAATGTCTCTGTGAGGTGGACATCTTAGGCCAAGATGAATATAACATGAAACAATTCATACAAGACTCCTTACATAACCTTGAAAATTTTCATTTGTTTATCCTTCCATGCAACAACCAACACCTCCTATTATCCCGTCACTTGATATGTTCAACCTTTTGTATCCTAAAATTGAAGCACAAAGCAAGCCTCAACCATCAATCATGAAAGAACTTGTTAACAAGGACAATAGTGATACTCTTATATCCTATTCCCATCAAGTTACTAACACACCCATCAACTTGGAAGAGAGTTATGTTAAAGGCTTTAAAATATTAATCAACATGGATGTGACATAACCAATGAGCATGAAATACATCAATTTCTAGAACCAAAACCATTAGAAGATACCAAGGGATTAGGATATCAATATTGTTCTGCTACCTCTCCTACTAGGAAAGGTATTCTCTTTCACAAAATTGTTTTAAAACACCAATTAATACCTCATGAGCATGGTAAGGTCACCTTAGATTCTTCATCTCAAAAAATTTCCCAATAAAGTAAAAAAAATAGGCCTTACAAACTCAAGAAACTAAAATTTCCTTTTCCTATGTCCAAAAACAAAAAATCCTTACACACACTCCTTAATCAAGGATACATAGAATTACCACTTATCAAGGAAAACAAAAAAGAAGAAGTAAAAAGTACAAACATGTCTCATTGTCAATATCATAGAACTCTTGGGCATAGTAATAATGAGTTTCATTCTTTGAAGAGGATCTTAGATGAATTTGATATCATTGATATAATTGATTATCATTTACTCACTTTTCTCCTTTCCATGTGATACTTGTAGAATCATAGAAAACTCACTATTACATGTATTACATTTCATGCAAATCATTTCTATATTACAAGGACCACATTCTCATCACTTATCTTGGCTCATCATTTTCCTACACTTGGGGGGAAAGGGATTAGATAGCCTTGTCCTAGTATCATACTCATTGTTTCCCCTTTGGCTAGTTTTCTACCTTTTGTATATGATGAGCAAGATTAGGATGCAAACGACTTGTTTCAAGTTGGCTCACATGTGTCATACTAGATTTATTTATTTTCGTGTTCTTTTTTATTGCATGTGCATAATGTGATCCCCTATACCATGTTGTTTTGTATGTCTTATGTTTGTGAACCTATTGTGGATGACCCTTGTCACTCCATTGGTGCAAGGATACAAAAGAAGAAAATATGTTGTTAAATTCTTCTATTTGTCTCTACATTTTTCTCTATCATAAATATTGTCATTTCATTTGTATTTTGTTTTCCTTTCTAGGATGATGCAAGGAATTAAGACATTTAGGTATGCTCCATGTTGAACTAAAAAGGATTTTCCTTCGTTTCCACTCTCTATGCATCATTCCTCCTTTTTTTTCATTTTTCTATGAGTATTTGGGGAATGGTGATAGTTTCAAGATTTATTATATCACTATATCAAAGATATACGCTAATGCAAAATTTAAATATCCCTTGTTTTATCTTGGGATTTCATATGGGGGGAAACCTTCTTTCGATGACACAACTTCATTTGGAAACATATCATTGGCATAAGGATTTCCAAATAATTTGTCATGTATTGGAATTTATCATTTTCTAATTTAAACTAATTTTTCACAAAATGGTGTTTAGTAGTTTCTTTAAAGTGGGGGGAATTATTCCTCCCACTCATTGCTTGCATAATAATATGATCTTTTTCAAAGTGTGGTCTTCTTATTTCATGGGCAGTGTGACCTTTCTTGGCATATGACATTCATCTTGGTGGCAATGCTATGGCTTGCATTCCATAAAGTGTGAATCTCTTATCCCTCAACTAGTCCTTTCTTGGTGATGATATCAAGTGTGATGTTCCCTAAGGTGAGACCTTTCATAAACTAAGAAAAATCCCTTTGATTATCCTAATCTAATGGAATTTTTAACTAATTCTTGACCACCAAGCATAACACAACTTTCTTACCAGTGCTACCTTTATTTCATTAGTGTCTAGAATAACATATATTTCTAGCCTTGTGAAACTTGTGACCATATTGTGTGTGAAAGGTGGAAAAATGTGCACTTTCACCTCTTAGGGTTTAGGACCTAAAAGGGTAATTTTCACTAACTTTCACTCAAGAATAAACCCTTGAGACATCAATGCAAAAGGGAAAGAGATCTTGCAAGAGGGTTCTTCTAAGGGTTGAATATGATCTAATGAGGGGTTCACCACCAAGTTTAGACTTGGAAAAGACAATGAAATAGAAGATGAAATGCAAAAACCTAATTGAATGCAAAGTAACTCTAAATCACCTAAAAAAGTGAATGAAATGGAATAGAAAACTATAAAACAGAATGTGTGCACATGGAAATCTAGAAATGGTTAGATGCAGGTGTGGAACAATGAAAAATATAACTTTAATTTTGACTAGGACTCATTCACCAAGTTGGGTGAATTAGTCCAGAATATGGAAAATTGTGCAAGAATGAGAATCTTCCAAATGGGTGTCCGAATATGCAAAATCCTAAAATTTGGCTAGAACTGGGACTCATTCACCAAGAGTGGAAAATTAGTCTAGGTGGGATTTTTTGAAGCTTCAAAGGCCAATCCTATTCATCTCTTTCTACACTGTCCTTTCTAATTGGTTTCCAGATCTGAATCTCTGATTTGCTACATGTAGGTATTCTCTAAGGCATGATGACAACTTTGACAACTTTAAACTCTTGAAAATTTTTCTCCAATCTTTCACCTTAGTAAATATATAACCTAGACCTACAAATCACACACAAAGGAGAGGGAAAAATGTTGTTGGGTTAGTGGATAGGGGATTTCCTTGGTCAAGCCCTGTTTTTGAAATCAATCCTTGAAATGAAATCAAATATGAATGGAGAATGATGAATGAACAAATGACAATGTTGCAACTCACTACACCCTAGCAATAAGAGGCTACAAATATGCTTGAGATGGCTGCAATGGATGTAGATATTGATTCTTTCTTGAATGATGTTGATCTTGAATGAAGCACTTTCTTGAATCATAAACCCTACATCACAATTTTTAGCACAATAACAAACATGATGCATGAAATCCTTGCCATATTGATTGATGATTGAATGCTACTCTAAAATGCTTTGATAATCTACTCTTGAAGACACTTGAATTCTCTTGTGAACTCAATATTCTATTAGGGATGCTCTCACAAAATTATTAGATGAAAATGAATGAAAGAACCTTGTATTTATACTCAATTATGCAATAATTCCCAGAATTACAACACTACAAGCCAACATCAGATCTAGGAGAATAAAATCCTACTAGAAATTTGAATTAATTTTTATTTTGGGCCACATGGGACTCATTCACCCAAGGTGTCAAATGAGTCCCATCAGACATAATGTACATGGGACCAAAAACCAAAGGTCCTTAGAAATGTGTGAAAATAGGTTCGAGACCAAAAGATCTAGGTGGAAACCATTCGCCCAAGGTGGCGAATGAGTCCCAGATTATTAAATCTAGGCCATTCAAACCTGAAACACCTGAATTATGATTGGGTAATGATTGGTGTTGGGATTATCCTCAAAAAGATGCATTAAATGAGGCTTGTGGATGCAAAATAGGGTCAATTAAAGCATAAGAAAGCCCAATTATTAATGAAAATCATAGAAAGGTGTGAAAGTGTGTTAAAACTCTTTAAAACACTTAAAAATAAGTCATGACTAAGGTTAAGAAGAGGTTTATTATGTTCAGCTAATTAATAAAACCTTACAAAAGTGTGAAAGTGAGTTACAACACTTCACATCACTTTAGCAATGTACCATTTAAATCCATTAGTTCACAAGGGCCCAATACATAATTTTAATGTGTCAACTACATTAAAACACTAAATCAAGGCAACCTTAGGCTCAATTCCACAAGGAGGACCCAAACAAGTGTGAAAATGTCCCCGATGACATTTTTTGACACTACATTTAGCCCCCACATTAGTGAGAGGATGAACTTGTTTCAAACTCACACTAAAGTAGACAAAAATGCATCAAGAGGGGTTCAAGTTTCCCAATGCTAGTAAGATGGGAAGACACTAATCAAGAGGGGTGATCAAACCCCCAAGATCAAGATCCCATGAAAAACCAACATAGGCACAAAAGAACACACATGAGAATGATATAAAGAGCAAAAAAAATAGAATAATCATACATTGTCAAAGATGAAAGGAAAAAGGTAAAAATAAAAGAGTTGGATCAAGCTTCAATCATCTGTCGATCAAGATGTGGATAAGATCTAGGTTGTTTGTCTAAAAATTGCATACTCGCTATGAGGCAATAGTTCAACTATTGGCTATTCGTTGGGTGAGAAGTCCTAGAAGGTGAGACATATATATTCATGGATGGTATGCACTCACACACACACAAATGGAAATGGGGAAAGTCATGCCTCAGATGGGTTTCCCCCTCAAACCATACCAAATTTATACCCCTTGATAACTTTAATAAGGTGCCACAAAAACTAATTTTTGAGCTTCATGAGACAAGCACAACTTTGTATGCTTGGAGCTAATGAACAAACAAGATGGATCCATAGGCATGCAAGTTGTGTTATGCAAGGTGTCCATATAACTATAAATGAAAAATAGGAACATTCAAAGGATTCTAGCTTAGTTCATGTGAGGTATTTAACTTAGGGAACATTGTGCCTAATGTCTCCAAAAGAGGACCAATCAAAGAATAGGAAATTGACAAATTAGGGGATGTAGTGTGTCACATCAAGCCATTAAGAGTAATCTAATATACTAAGAGAGATGACACTCTTGAGGGACATCACACCCAATTACATGCACAAAGTGAAAAATGCATCGTATGAAGTAAGAAAATTGCACCATGAATAATGAATAAGAAAAATGAAAAATAAGAATGTCAATGTATGCCCCCACTTTAAAGAAATTGCTAAACACCATGTTGTGAACAATTAATTTAAAGTAGCAAATGATAAATGATAATAAAAAATACATGAGACCCAACTTGGAAATCCCTATGCCAAGTCATATGTTTCCAAGTAAAACTGTGTCCTGTAAGAGAAAGAGAAAAGAGAGGGGTTTCCCCAAAAATAAAAACACCAAAACACATAAGGGATCCATGGATTTGGGGTCAGTATGTTCTTGCTACAATGTTTTTAGAGAGATCAGAATTGTCATTGTGCCTGTTTCGAATGTGTGAGAGATTAAAACAACACAAACCTTAATGAAACATATTACATTCAAAGATTCAATCATGTAAACTACTCTATTATCATCAAACCTTTTCAAAGACATCTCATTGTCCTCTATTCCTAAGGATTTATCAAACCGTTTGGCCCTCATATTTCTATGAGCACAAGGGTTATTGAAATGACTGCTTAGAAAATGAGAATTAAATGCTTAAGATGCAAGATAAGATGTGTTTAACATGCAAGTGTGTGCTAGAAGAATTAGTGGTGATCATGAGAAATGACCAAACCGATGGAAAGGATAATGGATACGATGATAAATGAAGGATGAAGATGATGAAAAATGAATAAGTGGATATGAGTGAGATAATATACAACTATGATGAACTAAACATGATTTTGCATATGCACAAATGCAACTAAAAAGCAAACTAATATAAAATGCAACTATGATGCAATGGAAGTGATAAAATGCAACTATCAATCAATATACAAAGTTAGTATGAGAATGTAACATAAAACGTGGTGTAAAAGCTAAGTATAAGACTCCATGAAAGCTCCAAGCTCCTATGAAAAACCTGAATGGTAACAATACTTGAAATTTGGATGAAAAATAGCATTATAACACTATTCCAATTCGTATCTCAAAATAGTATTATAAAATTACTCAAAAGGTGGATGAAAATGCAAAGGATAAGGGATGTATTTATAGGATTTCTCAAGAATTTTGTGAGGTGGCACCTATCAACAGTTGAGATTCAGAGGAGACAAGATAGATGGTGGAGATGGAAAGAATCAAGAGGTTGTCTCCTTGACCAAAGACAACATGCCATGTGTGTGGGGAGAATATCTTGACCAATTGGAGTCATGCCAAAGGTGTGGGAGAATTTAAGAATCTCTTTGACCAATTGGAGTCATGCCAAATGTGTGGGAGTGTGAAAGAATAAAGCCATGTGCTTTTTTCCAAGTGGGTGAGGATAATTCCAATTAATAATTAGGCTTATTTATTTTCATGTGACCTTTATGAGGTGGCACAAGAAAATGTAGTAGACATGTGCTCTAATTCTTAATCAGGATTAGGGAATGTTAATTAAATAAACACGTTTAGGATTCTTTGTTTATTTAATTATTTAGAGGAATAGGATTTTGACTAATTTTAGAAGAATGAACGATATAAATAAAGTGGGACTTTATTTATATGTAGTCAAACATTAATCAAATACATTGTATTTAATTAATCGAATGCGATGACCGTTTTTAGGTGTATATAGTCATCATTCCCCAAATACACATAGAACTAGAAGAATGACACAAAGAGAGTGAAAACAAAGAAAATGGCCTTTTGGGTCAACATGGAAGAGACATGAATTTCTCGATGCCTTGCGTCATCCCCAAAAGGAAAACATAAGACAAATGGAAAAATAAAGGAAAATAAAATATTTTGGGTCAACATGAAAGACACATGAATGTCTTGATGCCTTGCATCATCCCCAAAAGGAAAACACAAAAAATAAAAAAGATAAAGAAAAGGAAAAGGTAAATCCTTTTGGTTCAACATGGAAGAGACATAAATGTCTCAACACCTTGCGTCATCCCCAAAAGGAGAACACAAGAAACAAGAGAAAAAGTGCAAAGTAAAATATTTACGACATAAAGAAGAATGAAGGTACAAATAGAGGAATGTCACAAAGAAAGAGAGAACATCAAACAAAACATCATGGGGGATCACATCACGCACATGCAATCACACAAAAGAAAAAGAAAAAGAAATAATGAAAAAGAATAGTAAGGCACATGCAAGTCAACCTATTAGCAGGTTGTATGTATCCCAATCATGTTCCTTGTATACCGAAGGCGAAAAACTAGACAAAGGGACAATAGAAAGTGCCAAACTAGGATCAGTACCAAGTTCAACACTCTTTTTAAGGGATTTTTCATCTAAGCTCATGGAAGGGGAAAACAAAGTATTCAATTCATCATGCACCTCTTCATCAATTTTAGCAACCTTGTCATTGTCATCCAAGTCAATCACAATAGGAGGTCAAAGAATAATGTCCATGGAAGATTTTAACTCTTGTTGTGCTTGTTTTATTAGATATTTTTGTTTCGGGGTAGAGTCATCATGCATTACTTCAGTCAAGTTTGGATCTTGATTTTCTTATTTTAATTCTTCATGTAACCTACAAGCAAGGCCACAACATCTATGCCTATGCTCTCTAGCACGTTTATTTCTTTTAGTTTTGTTTTCAAGTTTTGTTTTTGTTAGAATGGGTTGATCAACCATAGGTTTCTTTTCGTCCTTAAGGGGAGGAATGAAAGGAACCACAAGAGGTTGTTTTACCACTTTCTCTTTGACTTTGTATACTTTTTTTATTCTAGGAGGTGTGACATGGTTGTTTTAATTGTCCCTTGGCCTTTTGTAGGAGGTAGGGGAAGGTTCTATCAGGTTGGTTTTGGTCATTTGGGATTTATTTAGGTTCAAGCATGGTTTCTTCAAGGATAGCAGGCTTAGTGGTAGGTAGAGACATGTTTCAAAGGGATAGTTCCGCTATATTTTTTGCCTTGAACGTTTGATAAAATAAGAAATCTAAGGAAAATTTTCCCTTGGAGGACAAAGGGTTAAAGCCACTATGATGGATGGTGAACATTTCATAATCAAATGGAAACTTTAACCATTTATGTACAACTGAAGGGACAACTTTCATGGATCGAAGCTATGGATAGCCTAGCTTCACACAAAATTGATTTGATTGCAAGATGATGGAGAATGAGACATCTAATGTTTTCAGCCCTATTTGCAAGGGAAGAGTGATTGATCCCATTGTAGGGAAAGAAAAACCATTATTTTCCTTGATCCAAGCTTTTGGTTTATCCTATATGTCTTAATAGAGCTCATGCAAAAGTAAGAATTCCTTAGTGATCATATTCTCTCCACAAGTGGGATCAATAATTAGTATCCCATTAGTGGGCTTGTCACAGATATGGTCAACTATGTAAAGAGGACCATTGGGTGCATGTTTAAGTATGTCCTTAGAGGAGAAAGCAATGTCAAGAGGATTCTTAGCTTATACCTTATGGGGAATGAAATCTATCACTCCTACCATTTCATCCATAGGATCATTATCGATATAATCATGTTGAATAGAATCATTGTTATCATCATTTGTATCAACATTCATCACATCATTCTTTGTAGTTTTGTTGGCTTTGACAAATTAAATACTATGTTTGGGCATGGGGTTGGTAAAGATTTGAAAGTTTTGGTTAGGAGGGGCAACAAACTTATTTCCTTGATCACTAACACCTCCAACAAAAAGATGACTAGAATCAATGAGGTTTTGCACAAGATGTTTAAGATGCTTGCAATGTTATGTGTCATATCCATTTTTTTGATGATAGTGGCAATAATAATTTGATCTAAAGCTTGTGGGTAAAGGCTTATTAGGATTGGGTGTTGTGACGGGAGGCAAGGTAATCAATTAATGTTCTAAAAGTTGGGACATTATGTTATGAAGGGTATCAGGTAAGGGAGTGAATTGTTTTTTTGGGTCCCCATAGCTAAAGGGTATCATGGCTTTAACAATAACTACTTGGTTATTAGCATTATGAGTTGTTTTTTCATGATGGGGATTAAATTGAAGGAACCCTTTGTTCTATTTTCTAAAAGGTTGGGCATTGTTTTGGTTTATGAGCTCAAATTTCTCAATTCGGCTAGAAGTGGACTTTGTATCACGACTACTAACCAAAATTTGAAAATCACAGAGGGTGGTACACAAGTGCATGAAGGATGGAAATTTCATCATGGTAAGCTTTTCTTGGATCTTACTTTGCAAATTTTCTATGAGCATCTTTTGAAGGTGAGGATCAGGAACCTTGACATTGATTTGGGAATAAAGAGATTGATAGCATGAGATAAAGTCATTTATCTTTTCTTCTTCTTTTTGCTTACATCTCATGAAATTTGTCAAGGTCATATTAGGAGTCATATGCACTTGGAAATGGTTTACAAATTTCTCAAAAAGTTCATCAAATGAAAAAATTGAGTTATTTGGTAAAGAGGAGAACCATTCCAAGGAAGTGTCTTTCAAGGATCTAGGAAAACCCATAGCCAATAGTTTGTCATCAAGGAAAAATTCACTACATAAGGTGGTATAAGCATTAACATGGTTAGAAGGATCTCCCTTCCCTCCATATTTCTCAAATCTAGGCACCTCTACACCTTGTGGCATTAGTGTTCCCAATATCTCCAAGGACAAGGGATTGCTTTTGACATAATATGTAGGTGGGCCATTTTGATTTTGATTAATGGTAGAAATATGTTTTTGAAGGGATGAAATAGTTTGGAAGAGTTGGGTTATGATAGGGTCATTAATTGTGTTATGAGATGGAAATGAAAATGGTGAAGGATTGTATGTGTTTGAAGGATAAGTGAATGGAATTCTTATAGGTAGTAATGTGGTAGGAGATATGGCATGCGATGCCACATAGGAACTAGGGATGCTAGTAGGAATACCCACAAAAGGAATCAAATTACTAGTTTGTTGCATTGTTGTTGTGACTTGAGGGTTGGTATAGGTAGGTATTGAGGCAATTGTTGTGGGAGGAGAAATTTGAGTGACATGTCTTGTAGGTAAAGGAAATTTAGTGGTTGGGGGAGGTGTTTTCCAAAGATTTGAACTATGTCTTTCACAACGTCAAGCCCATCTTCAATTTCTAGCACATGCAGTTAATGTTTTCTATAGTAGGGATGACAGTACTTGAAATGTTGTCATTTTGCACTTGATGTTGTATGTTTGCTAGGTCCTCATGAATTTGAATTATTTTTTCTTGTAGGACACTATCATTCCTTTTTTCAACTTGCATATTACTTGAAGGAAAATAGTTGTTAAAGGTATTGTCCATACCTAGTGTACTAGTGTCAATACTAGGAGTGAAAGAGCTAGACAACCCAAGATCCATAACGATTATGCTATTGCAGGATGACATGAGTCTCAAACTTCATCTCACTACAACATTATAAATAGGACACCAAATACTCATGAAAGGGCTATGAAATGTAAGGCGAATGCAAATTCAATGTAAGTTAGGAACAATGAAATGCTTATAACCAAAATTCTGGAAACTAAAACATAAAGACAATAACAACAAACACAAACTCAGAAACAAAAATTTGAATTCTAGAAAATATAGTGTAGAATATCCAAAGGGACTGATTCACCCAAGGTAGTGAATGAGTCCTAATGAGGATCTTTAATTTTTAGAAATTTTCAATTAATTTTTATGATTATTTATGTTTCATGATCTATATATGAGATGCAAATGCAAAATTTGAATAATTTTCAATGAAATTAGATGCAATAATGAAAGCTATATGATCTTTCACTAATGAAAATTGAAAACCATAGAATGAAAATTAACCAATACAAATCCTAATACAATGTTAATGCAAGCCAAATCTATGATGATAATGCACTCCAAATCAGGATTATGATGTTCTAAATGTAGGTTCACCAAAATGAAAGGTGGAAAATTGTGTGCTTTCGCCTCTTAGGGTTTAGGACCAAAAAGGGAAAATTTCACTTTCACTCAAGAACAAACCCTTGAGATCTTAATGCAAAAGGGAAAGAGATCTTGCAAGAGGGTTGTTCTAGGGGATAAATATGATCTAATTAGGGGTTCACCACCAAGTTTAGACTTGGAAAATAAAATGAAATACAAGATGAAATGTAAAAACCTAATTGAATGCAAAGTAACACTGATTTACCTAGAAAAGTGAATGAAATCAAACAAAAAGCTACAAAACAAAATTTGTGCACTTAAAAATATGGAAATTGTTGGATGGAGGTCTATAAAACTGAAAAATATGACTTTAATGTTGACTGGGACTCATTTTCCAAGTTGGGCGAATTATTCTAGAATCAGGAAAATTGCGTAGGAATGAGAATCTACCAAATGGGTGTCTGAATCTGCAAAATCCTAAAAATTGGCTAGAACTAGGACTCATTCACCAGGAGTGGGGTGATCCCACAAAGCTAGTTTATAATTTCTGGGAGATCCTAACTTTTTCTAAAATTAGACATTTTCAGAAAATATAATGATTGAAGCCTTGAAAATTTCCATTTAAACAATTCCAATTGAAGAGGGTTTGATCAAACCACCTTAGATCATTTGAACCCCCTTGGATAGAACCCCGCTAGTTTTAAACCATACCTATAATGAAGTCTCCTTTACACCTATCAAAATGCTGATAAAAAACAACTTTTGATTTACCTTTTGGGGGATCAAATGAATTCATTTAAAGTTTATATTTTGTAAGTATGTAGTCCTTATTATTAGCTTCCCAAAAAGTATAATTTTAAATAAATTTAATTTTATTATTATATTTATTTTTTATTTCTTGTGAATGTAGGTTCTCATCGAAAATCAAGCTCTCTATTTTGCACATGTGGAAAAATAGAAAATTAGCAATTTTTTTTGAAAAATATGAGTGCACCAGATATTGAAGTCCTTGATCCAACAAAAAAAATAAATTGAATTTCGATACATACAAAAAAAGTTGTGTTATACGGTCTGACTATGTCTGAATTGTAATTTGTTTGACTTCGAAACTTGATTAAGGAAAAAAATATTCAATAAAACACTGTGAAACCAATTGGAAGCACTATATATCATAGTTACAAATCTAAATTCAAAAAAATTAGAATTTATCCTTCATGGAAAAAAAGATATGCATTATACGATGAGTGTCACTCCTTCAAAATGTTGTTTACTGAAAAGACTAGTTTTTGAAGGAGGTGGAAAAAGAAGTGCAATCTAATTTGAAATTTTTTGAAAAAGTTATATTTAGAATCTATAGAAAAAATTTCACAAATCACTAGTTTGCATCATGTTCAAATTCCTCACGATTTAGCCGCTATAGGTGCCCGAAAGTGAAGATTTAGTTAGAAAAAATTATTTCAATGTCCAGTTTGGCCAAAAATTATAAACCAGCATTGTGGGATCACCCAGTAGAGAATTAGTCTAGTTGGGCTTTTATGAAGCTTCAAAGGCTTATCATGTTCTTCTTTGTTTGCTCCATCCTTCCTAATTGGTTTCCGATCTAAATCTCTAATTTGCAACTTGTAGGTCTTCTCCAAGGCTTGATGGCAACTTTGACAACTTTGAACTCTTGACAACTTTTCTCCAATCTTGCTCCTTAGGAAATTTGCAACCTAGGCCTATAAATCACACACAAAGGAGAGGGGAAAATGTTGTTAGGTTAGTGGATATGGGTTTTCCTTGGTTAAAACCCATTTTGGAAATCAATCCTTGAAATGAAATCAAATATGAATGGGGAATGATGAATGAACAAATGACAATGTTGCAACTCACCAAACCCTAGTTATGCATTACACGGTGAGTGTCACTCCTTCAAAATGTTGTTTACTAAAAAAACTAGTTTTTGAAGGAGGTGGAAAAAGAAGTGCAATCTAATTTGAATTTTTTTGAAAAAAATATATTTAGAATCTATTGACAAAATTTCACAAATCAATAGTTTGCATCATGTTCAAATTCCTCACGATTTAGCCGCTATAGGTGCCCGAAAGTGAAGATTTAGTTAGAAAAAATTATTTCAATGTCCAGTTTGGCCAAAAATTGTAAACTAGCATTGTGGGATCACCCAGTGGAGAATCAGTCTAGTTGGGATTTTATGAAGCTTCAAAGGCTTATCATGTTCTTCTTTGTTTGCTCTATCCTTCCTGATTGGTTTCCAGATCTAAATCTCTAATTTGCAACTTGTAGGTCTTCTCCAAGGCTTGATGGCAACTTTGACAACTTTGAACTCTTGACAACTTTTCTCCAATCTTGCTCCTTAGGAAATATGCAATCTAAACCTATAAATCACACACAAAGGAGAGGGGAAAATGTTGTTGGGTTAGTGGATATGGGTTTTCCTTGGTTAAAACCTAATTTGGAAATCAATCCTTGAAATGAAATCAAATATGAATGGAGAATGATGAATGAACAAATGACGGTGTTGCAACTCACCAAACCCTAGAAATAAGATGATGAAACTATGCTTGAGATGGTTGCAATGGATGTAGATCTTGATTCTTTCTTGAAGCATGTTGATCTTGAATTAAACACTTGCTTGAATCATAAACCCTACATCACAATTGTTAGCATAATAAAAAACATGATGCATGAAATCCTTGACATGATGATTGATGATGGAATGTTGCTCTAAAATTCTTGATAATCTGCTCTTGAAGACAGTTTAATGCTCTTGAATGTTCTTGTGAACTCAATTTTCTATTAAGAATTCTCTCACAAAAGTCTTGGATGAAAATGAATGAAAGAACCTTGTATTTATACCTAGTTATGCAAGAATTCGCAACATTACAACACTACAAGATGACATCAGATCTAGGAGAATAAGATCTCGCCAAAAAGTTGATTTAATTTTGATTTTGGGCCAAATGGGACTCATTCACCCAAGGTGGAAAATGAGTCGCATCAGACATAATGTATGGGACCAAAAACCAAAAGTTCTTAGAAAGTTGTGAAAATAGGTTTGGGACCAAAAGATCTAGGTGGGACCCATTCACCCAAGGTGGTGAATGAGTCCCAGCTCACTAAATTTGGGCCACTCAAACCTGAAACACCTGAATTATGATTGGGTAATGATTGGTGTTAGGATTATCCTCGAAAATATGCAATAAATGAGGCTTGTGGATGCAAAATAGGGACAATTAAATCATAAGAAAGCCCAATTATTAAATACAAGCCTATAAAAGTGTGAAAGTGTGTTACAACACTTAAAAATAATGCATAATTAGGATTTAGAAGAGGTTTATTATGTTCAGTTAATTAATAAAACCTTAGAAAAGTGTGAAAGTGAGTTACAACACTTCACAACACTTTATCAAGGTACCATTTAAATCCATTGGTTCACAAGGGCCCAAGACCTAATGTGAATGTGTCAACCAAATTAGAACACTAAATCAAGGCAACTTTAGGCTCAATTCCACAAGGAGGAATGAAACAAGTGTGAAAATGTCCCTAAAAACATCTTTCAACACTATAGTGTGGATCCTTATCAAAGTTATCAGGGAGTATAAATTTTGGTATGGTTGACATATGGGAGCATATAGACCTGGAATGACTTGTCCATCTTCCACCTTTCTGTATGTTCACACCTTGTAGACCTAGTGTGTGTTTCTCAACCTATTGCCTTAGGGTTCACCTAGTGTATATCAGAATGCACTAGCCCTTGTGTGAAGATTTTCCATGGACACTTAGCACAACACAAAGTTTTCTTGCTAGTGGAGCCATGTGATATTTTTTGATGGACATGGCATAATACAACTTGCTAGTTCATTCCTTTTGCATTAATTTTGATATTGTATGATTTTATATCGTGTGTCATTGTTGCATGCATGTGTCTGTGTGTGCCTTTATTGGTTTTCCATCAGATCTTATATCTTGGGGGCTTGCACAACCTCCTCAATCCTTTTCATCTTATCTTTCCAAAAATTGTACATTTGGACCTCTCTTCACTTATATGTCTACTTTAGTGTGAGTCTGAGCATGAGTTCATACTCTCACTAAAGTGGGGGCTAAATTTAGTGTAGAAAATTGTATACCATTTCAATTTCACATTTGTTTGCATCCTCTTTGTAGTGTCCCCTTCTCACTCCTAAGTAGTACTGATACTGAATTAGCCTATTCCAGAGTTCCTGTAGGCTAGTTGATGTGGTTAAGGGACTCATTGACCAACATTGATGTTTAGTTTAGAGTTTTTGGAGGGATTACTATTTATAGTAGTGGTTAGTTTCAGTGTTGTCATCTTCAGTTGGTCACAATTTCCTCAGTGGTCTTCAGTTTTTCTCAATTCTAATCTTTTGGCATCCACTTACTATTTATAGTAGTGCTATTTTTAGTAAGTCACCATTGGGGAAGTTGGTTCTAGGCTTTGTCCTTGGCAACAACATTTTAATCCAATTTCAGTTGGTGAGCCTAAGGTTGCAGTTTAATATTTATTTTATTTGACCACTTTGACATTTTATAAAGTTGAAATATAAAGTTATATCATAACTTATATCAAGGGGTAAATTGGTCATCAAAAAGGACCAAGGGAACCTTGTTGAATAACTTAAATTGTTTTAAAGTCAATAAAAAATATATTATTTCCTCTTGGAGTTGGATCCCTATGTAAAGGAGAGAAATATTTAAAAGTTTTAATATTTTTAAAGACTTCTAAGTAGGATGCTAAAAATGAAGAAGAGACTTTAAAATTTTTAAAAGTTGAAAAGGTAAAATGGGGCACCCATTTCTTAGGAAGAAATTAAAATTCTTTTGGAGTCCATAACCCCTAATCTTTCAAAAAGAATTTTGTCTCTCATTTTGGTTTATCCAGACTTGACAACTTACTAATATGCTACTGGAATTTTTCTGGTTGCTTGGGCTACATTTTGAGGATGAAAACCCTCCATTGTTGGGTTAATTTTGGTGGTGAAATATCCACCCTAGTCAAATATTGGTGCTGGTTCAAAGTTTATTTCAACAAGAGCTTCAAGATTTATCAACAGAGAAGAAATCATGAAGATATTTTAGTATTTTTGTGAGTTTTTGGTGTGCTTTGGTTTGGATTTAGTTTTTGTGTGATTTTCAAAAGTTTTGGAGTGATATTTTTGATTTCTAGGTGCTTACAATCATGGTCTTAAAACAGGGTTTTTTCTCATAACTTATTATTAGTTGGAGATTTGGTTATGGGAATTTTACCTATTTGTAGCCTATCCTAGGGAAATTCCAAAGAGCATAAGTTTGTAATTTTTGGTGGCTTAGGAAATGAATTTATAGAGAGGGTCAAACTTCTACAAGTGGCACCTTTAGCTTTAGGGAAAAAGCTTCATTCTGGTCTACACATGTGGAGTTGGCTTTTAGGACTTGAGCGCTACAAAGGAGGTTCTTAGGCATTGAAGATTAAAGAGTTATTTTGAGGATATTGTTGGAGTTGAATTAGAGCTTCACTAGAGTCATCATGCTACTAAAACAAGTTCTTAAAATCTATTTGTCATGTGTAAAAGTTCTTATATAAAACAAAAAAATACATGTTCTTGTAATTCTCTCAATATACTTTGAAGGAAAAGTGTTGTTTAAATTTCTTTTTCTTTTTCCATATTTCCTTTATGTTATGTATCACTGAAAATGCATTAAGAAAATGAACACAAACATCATTGAGAAAAAACAAGTAGAAAACAGTCATTTCCAAAAAGAAGGGGTGCTAACTTATAGTGGTATCAAAGCCAAAATCTTCCTACCATCCTATGAAGTCATTGAAAAAAAACATTAAAATTCTATGAGCGTAAGAGAATAGAGATATATTCAAAGAGAAATAAGGAAAGGTCATTGGCAACCCCCATTTATTCTGAAAGGTCTTGAACAACATCTTAAGTATTAAGAGCATATTGGGAGTCTTCTTAGGAAATAGAAATGCGGCTAGACAATGAGAGAATATTTGGAAATGAGAGATCATTTAGTGGTGAGGAGAGATCATTTAGTAACATGGAAGAAAGAGGGAAAGACAGAACAAGAACACTGAGTGCTGGAAGAAGGTTGGATAGGAAATTAGATGCATTCATGGACATGATGTCTCTCATGCTAAGAAGGATGGGTCAAAACACAGTAGTGCAAAACAATCTTTGGAGCAATACAGGTCCTACAGGAGAGCATAGTGCTTCAAATCAACATAATGAAAATTGGGACCAACATACTATAAATAACACATACATCACTTCAGGGCCATTTAAACCCACTTTCTTGACTCCAAAGGTACCTCAACCTAACCCAGAGGATTCTATGTCATTTGTGGAGAGCATAAGACATAACCATGTTGAGGATAGTTCCCTCCCTAATAAGTTCAAGCATGATGTTTCTTACCAAGACTTTGTGGAACTTTAAAGGAAAGGAAAAAAAATTGGAAGACACTATGATTAGAGGGGATCAACAGTGCAAAGGGACTTGTAACATGCCATCAGCAAGGTTGCACTACCACATTTTGATGGGAGTGACAGTTGTACAACTAGGGCTTGGATACAAAATCTAGACAATTATCTAGCCCTTCAACCCATGGTAGAGGAAGAGGCAACTAATTTTTCTACGTTACACTTGGATGAGGTAGCACATGAGTAGTGGTACCATGGCCTGGTTACCTTGGGTCATTAGTCTATCACTACATATGATGAGTTCACCACTAGGTTCATAGAGAGATTTCATAAAAAGTGCCTAGAGATACATTTCAAAGAGCTGACCCAGCTTAGATAGTATGGTATAGTTGAGGAATATACATAGTTGAATTTTAGAGGTTATCAATAATGGTTATAGGTATCACAGAGAGATAGATAGTGGTATTTTTCAGTGAGGGTCTTATGGAACCACTCAAGGGATAGATTAAGGCTTTTGAACCACCCACTTTACAGGATGCTATGAAGAAAACAAGAAGTATGGAGTGGGCTGACCCTAAAGCAAAAATTTAGTCCACAAAAAGGATAAAAGACTCCCCATTAAGGGCACTTCTAAGGAGAAAAAACTAGTCACAAGGTTAGATTCAGAGAAACTTAATGAACTCAGGAAAAAGGGGTTATGCTTCATGTGTAGAGAAAAGTGGTCCCAAGATCATGTTTTCCCAAAAGTATCCAAAATTCATCAAATTGAATACTATTCAGCTAATGAAAGTAATTCTAATTTTTCTAATCAACAAACAGATTCTGAGGAAAAAGGAGAAGAGCCACCCCAAGAGGTTGAAAAAGAGGAATCAAAGGAGTGCAAACTAGCCCAGCTATATATCTTCGAAAAAAAAAGTCCTTGCATATTAGGGGAGTCGTGAAGGGGTAGCGAATGATAGATCTTATTGATTCAGGTGCCACACATAATTTCATTGACGAGGGACTTGTTGCATGTAGGGTATTAAGGTTGAAGGATTTAGAGTAATGGTTGCAGATGGTTTCACCATTACTTGCACTCACATGATTCCACAACTTAGCATTTAGTTGGGAAATCATGAGTTCACAAATGACTTCTATGTGGTTGGTATTGGGGATACAAATGTGGTGAGGGACATTCAGTGGTTGCAGTCATTAGGTGAGATCACTCTTAATTTTTAGACCTTAGAGTTGAAGTTTAAATTAGATGGAAAGAACATGGTGTTGAGAGGGATTTCTATTGGAGGGCCTCGAGCTATTTCTTGTAAGAGGATGGA
Source organism: Sequoia sempervirens (assembly GCA_007258455.2). Classification (NCBI taxonomy): domain Eukaryota; kingdom Viridiplantae; phylum Streptophyta; class Pinopsida; order Cupressales; family Cupressaceae; genus Sequoia; species Sequoia sempervirens. Next base: position 482,635,993 of record VDFB02105785.1, on the reverse strand, counting down.
AAGGATTTTTATACATAACTAGGTGGAGTGGGAAACAAAATGTATAATTATTCCTATAGTTAGTAAGGAGCATAAATGAACATATCCACCAGACATACAAGATTTTCTTACTAAGCAAAGCAAGGTTTTTGGTAGCATACAACTAGGGAAGCCACCTAATAGGGGAATATAGCACATCATTGATTTAGAGGAGGGCATTAAGGTGGTAATCACTACACCATATAGGCATTGAAAAAGGCATAAGGATGAAATAGAAAAGAAAATCAAGGAGTTTTTGGATATGGGGCATATTATAATGAGAAAAAGTCCATTTGCTTCTTTGGTAGTGTTAGTGAAGAAGAAGGATGGGACTATGCACATGTGCATAGATTATAGGGCACTCAACAAGAAGACAATAAAAAATAGATATCCCATCCCATGAATATATGATCTCATTGATGAGCTACATGGATCAGTTTACTTTTCTAAGATAGACTTGAGATCCGAATATCATCAAATCATAGTTAGAGAGGACATTGAGAAAAAAGCCTTCAAGTGTCATTATGGGCATTTTTATTTCCTTGTTATGCCATTCGGGTTGACTAACACTCTTGCTACATTCCAGTATTACATGAATAGGGTCTTCAAACAATAGTTGTGTAGGTTTGTTCTAATTTTCTTTGATGATATCCTCATTTACAACAGGACATGGGAGGACCACTTGAGGCATTTAGATGAGGTGTTGGTAATTTTGGAGAGTGAATCATTGTTTTCCAAGGAGTCCAAGTGTGGATTCAACATGATTGAGTTGTTTTATCTTGGACACATCATTAGCTCAAATAGGGTTCGCATTGATCCTGAAAATATTAAGGCTATTCTTGATTGGCCTCCACCTACAAACCTCACACAATTGAAGGGATTTTTTGGGCTATGTGGCTTCTATAGAAGGTTTGTTAAGGGATTCTCATAGTTGGCTACCCCACTCACATATTTAACCAAAAAGGGGGTGTTTTTATGGTCAGAATCAATGCAACAATCATTTTCCAAATTCAAATAGTTGATGATCACATGTCCAGTGTTGGCCATTCCTGATTTCTCTAACCCTTTTGAGCTTGAGTGTGATGCCTCAGGAGAAGGCATAGGTGCAATTCTCATGCAAAAAAAATATCCTAGAGCTTTCAAGAGTAAGAAATTGAGAGGTTGTGAGAAAGCTTACTCCATTTATGATAAGAAAATATTGGCAATTATGCATGCTTTTTCCAAGTTCAGACAATAGATTGTAGGGGGCATATTTTTAGTAAAGACAGATCACAACAACCTTAAGTATTTCCTAAATCAAAAGGATCTCAATGAAAGATAATAGAAATGGGTAAGAAAACTTTAGGGGTATGAATTTGACATTGAATATTTCAAAGGGAAAATGAATGTAGTGGTTGATGCTTTATCCAAGAGACCACATTTGAGTGCTATTTCAATCATAGCAACAAATTGGACGGAGAAGATTGAAGTTGATTATGCTAAGAATGCATTGGAAAACAACATTTTTTATGGGACTTTATAAGATAAAAAATACAAGGTGAAGGATGGACTAATATACTACAAGGATAGAGTATGGTTGGCTCCTGATTCTAAGGTGAGAGATAATGTTTTTAAGGCTTTTCATGATACTCCTATGGCTAGTCATCCGGGTTATTATAAGACTTATAGGTAGATCCGTGAGAGACTCTCATGGAAGGGAATGAAGGATGACATCTTACAATATGTATGTGAGTGCCTAGTATGCCAATACAACAAAAATGAGCATACTTATCCTATTGGTTTATTGCAGCCCCTTCCCATTCCAACTCAGAAATGGGAAAGCATATCAATGGACTTCATCACAAGGCTTCAGAAGGTACAAGGGAATGACAGTATATATGTGGTGGTTGATAGATTGACAAAATTTTCTCTTTTTTTTGCTATATCAGTAGGGTTTTCAACAGTAAAGGTGGTAGATTTATTTTTTAGAGAGGTTTTTAGGCTTCATGGGAAACCTAGGACCATTGTTCGTGATAGGGACAACAAGTAAATATGAGATTTTTTGGTAGGATTTATTCAAATTATGTGGCATGGAGCTGACCCCTAGCACTAGCTACCACCCACAGATTGATGGGAAAACTAAGGTGGTGAACATATGGGTGGAAGGGTACCTACACAATTACATTTTAGGGTAGCAAAAGGTGTGGGTTAGGTGGTTGCATCTAGGAGAGTACTTCTACAATTCTAATTTTCACATGTCCATTCAGATGTTGTTAGGATTTAGGTGTCATCAACCTTGTAAATCATTTAATTTATTATTCTCCTAAAGTGTTTTGTACATTTACCCATAAGAGGTGAAACTGTTTGACCAACAGTGGTGAAAGAGACAATGTAAATGCAGTGTTACTGTTACCATTTGTCCTTTTGGAAAAGGACAAAGTAGCTAGGCATCCCACCTTGGAATCTTCTAAAATAAGGTTGTTGGGTCAAAATAGGGTGTTGTAAGAGCATCTATGACATGCATGACAGTTGTCATAAGATGCTATGACAGTATGACAGATTCCTATGATAGAATATGCTATTTTTGGAACCCAAGCACCCATGCATGAAAGATGCCTTATGACAGCTATAAGAGCATCTGTAAGATGCTATTTTTGGTATTTTTTGACCATTTCAAGGAGGGAGGCGTGGGTTTTTATAGGTGGTATTGCTGCCTATTTTTTGGTGAAACCATGGTGGTTTTCATCCTCACAAATCTCTATAAATTGGGGCCTTGAGCTAGAGTAATTAAGAATTCAGTTTTGCAGGGTAACAAGGTGCTGTTGGATTTATAGGGAATGATAAGACAAGTCTATTGCTGCATGTAATATTGGATATTATCAGTAATATACTTGCCTCTCTTTCAGTGGTGGAATTTTTTCCCTTCAGGGTTTCTCCACGTAAATCTGTTGTTGCATGTGTTATGATTTTTCTATCTCTCTCTCTCATTCTTTCTTCACACTAAGGCTAAGATTAATCTATATATTTCAGATTTTCACTCACTCATTTAAGTTCATATTGCAAGCTTTCTTCACCTTGATTATCAAGATTTGGTATCAGAGCTAACGGTTCTGTTAAGGAAGGGATGCTTTCCTTTTAAAGTGTTGAAGGTTTTTTGTTGCAATGGGAGCTTTTGTGTTGTGGGTTTTGCAGATTTGTGAAAGATTGCATACCATGGCCTCCACCTCTTGTCTAGATATTGAGAAGTTCAATGGAACTGGTTATGAGATGTGGAAGTTGAAAGTGGAGGATCTTCTTGAGGAGAGAGATCGGTGGTTACCAATTTCAATTGATAAGAAGCCATCTACTTCAACCTTGTTGGATGAAGATTGGAATAAGTTAGACAAGAAGGCTCGAGGGACTATTCGGTTGTGTCTCATAGATTTTTTCATCCTGAATGTCTCTTCAGAAGACACAACATACAAGCTTTGGAGGAAGATAGGTGAAATCTACCAAACTAAGAGTTTGTCTAACAAGTTGTATCTCAAAAGATGTTTATATTCATTAAAGATGAAGGATTGTGAATCTATTGTTGAACATTTGAATGCTTTTAATTTGATTATAAGTCAGCTTGCATCTATCTATGTTAAAATAGAAGATGAGGATAAATGCATTTTATTGATTTGCTCTTTGCCAGAATCTTTGGAAAATTTAGTTATTTCTATAACAATTGGTGGTGCAAAAACTAAGATGGATACTATTATTCCCATACTTCTTTCAGAGGAGATGAGGAGAAATACCATGCGTAGTGGCTCCCAAGATGCCTTGAATGTGTGAGGTAGGCCCAAGGAGAAAGATCTTAAAGGGGATAAGAAGAAGGATAAGTCTAAAGGATGATCTAAGACCCCTGGAAAGAGAAAAGTGAGGTGTTGGAACTGTGGTAAATGAGGACATGTGAAGAAGGAATGTAGAAACAAAAAAAAGAATGCAGATTCCTCCATGGAAAAGTCCTTTGATAACAGTGATTCTGATGCTTTGATTATTTCAGCTAACACAATTTGTAATGATGCTTGGCTTATTGATTCAAGTGCTTCCTTCCATATGACTCCTCATAAGGAGTGGTTTTCTACATACAAAGAATATGATGGAGGAGAGGTCTTCATGGGTGACAATAGATCACAAAAGGTTATTGGTAAAGGAAAGGTAAAGTTTTGTTTCAGTGATGGGAGGGTTAAAATCCTTGATGATGTTTTACATATTCCAGGACTTACAAAAAGTTTAATTTCAGTTTCCAAGTTGAATGATTCTGGGATGCATGTGACATTTGACAAGTCTGGTTGCAGGATGGTAAGGAGAAGTTTGGTGGTTGCTAAAGGATCTCAGATAGGTAATTTATTTACGCTACATGCCTCTACTTTTGTAACTCCTCTTTTGTAACTAGCACTGAAAATGCATGTATGTTGTGGCACCATAGATTGGGTCACATTGGTGAAAAAGGTCTTAGGACCATACTTGATAAGAAACTAGTAAACGATATTTCTGATTATTCTGTTGGTAAAAATGATTTCTATGAGGATTGTGTTTGGTAAAAAAATAGGTCATCATTTCCTAAAGGAACTAATAAAGCTAATGGATTGTTAGAACTAATTCATTCGGATGTGTGTAGTCCAGTGGATATAGATACTTTGGGTAGATCTCGTTATTATGTTTCCTTCATTGATGATTACTCAAGATATACTTGGATTTATTTTATGCATAGAAAATCTAAAGTTTTCACCAAATTTAAGGAATTTAAGGCATTGGTTGAAAAGCAAACAGATTATAAGATAAAAGTATTGAGATTTGACAATGGGGGTGAATATTGTTCTAAGGAATTTGATGAGTTTTGCAAACATGCAGGAATTGTTAGGAAAAAGACTACACCTTACACACCCCAACAAAATTAGGTAGCAGAAAGAATGAACCGTGCTAAGTTAGATAAATGCTTTTGGGTAGAAGCTTTTGGTATTGCTTGTTATTTAATGAATAGATCTCCTTGTAAAGCTCTTATTGATAAAACTCCTTATGAAATGTGGTTGGGTAAAAATCCTTCAGTTTCACATTTAAGGGTATTTGGTTGTGAGGCTTTTGTTCATGTGCCTCAAGAGAAGTGGTCTAAATTGGATCCCAAATCTCAAAAATGCATCTTTGTAGGTTATGGTGAAAATGTTAAAGGTTAGAAACTTTGGAATCCACTAACACGAAAGATGATATTTTATAGAGATGTTTTTTTCAGGGAATTTAGAGCTAACTCTGAAGATGTGCAACCAAAGGAAAAGTCAAAGACAATGCATTTTGAAACTAAGCAAGAAGATGCACATTTGGAAGAACAGAGAGATGGACAAGAAGATGGAGAAGAAGAAGAGAGTTTTGAAGAATTTGTTGTAACAGAAAAAGTTGAAAACAATGAGGATGAACATGAGGAGGAACCTCTTACTCCACCTTTGAGAAGATCCACAAGACAATGAAATCCAGTTGACAAGTATAGCCCACCTGATTTTTATTGTAAATTTTCTTTGTTATGTATTGATGATGAAGGGTATGTGCAGGATCATCGTGCAAAAAATAGCCCCTTAAGTGGCAAAAAATTTAGAAAAATCAGTGTTAGGCAACTTGACGTAAATATTTGAATAAGTTATCTATATTATTTCAAAAATATGTAAGAATAGAATTTGTAGAAAATTGAATGTAGTTTCTAAAATAATAGGTTTATTTAAAAATAAATAAAATCTATTTGGTGAAAATTTGAAATTTCAATGTAGTAGTACTTAAATTTGAGGAAAAAAAGAAGTAGGTAAGCCACCCTAACCATAATAAAATGATAATATTTTTGTAAGATTTTATATATAAGTAGAGGACTCATGTCCGATGTGATGCATATTTTTTTGTAATTTTTTTTTCCAAGTAAATAATTAATTATTTTTATTACAACTTTTAGAAAATATAAAACTGTCTATCGACCACCTTAACTTGGTCAAAAATTCATGAAATTTAATTTTTTTTTTTAATCCTATAGTATGTGAAGAATAGAATGTGACGCATGTTTGGATTCAAAAAATATGATACCGCTTGAAAGTTATAGATGTTTTTCAATCAACCTATCGATTAGGACTTTAGTCATAATTCTAATAGAAAATGAATAATAATTATTTATTAAATTCAAATTAAATCATAATTTATATTTTTGGAAAGCTGAGAATCTCCTCTAAAAATCCTTTTCATTTCATTAATTTTGGGTGAAAAAAAAGTCATCAGCCACATACCCTACAAATATTGCCACTTTTTGGCGCACCATGATCCTAACATACCCTGAACCTAGATCTTTCAAGGAGGCTCTCTCTTCAGAAGAATGTGAGTCTTGGATGTAGGCCATGCATGATGAGATGATGTCTTTGAAAAGCTGTGACACCTGGCATCTTGTTAGTTTTCCCAAAGGAAGAAAGGCCATTGGTTGTAAGTGGATATATAAAAAGAAGTTTGGTGCAGACAGAAAGTTGGAACAGTACAAGGCCAGATTAGTGGCCAAGGGCTACTCCCAAAGAGAGGAAGTTGATTTTGGTGAAATATTCTCTCCTGTTGCTAAGTTAACTTCTATTATATTCCTTTTATCCATTGATGTTGCTTATGATTTAGAAATAGAACAAATGGATGTTAAAACTGCTTTTTTGCATGGGGATCTAGAGGAATAAATTTATATGCAACAGCCTCATAGTTTTGTTGTGAAAGGAAAAGAACACTTGGTTTGTAGGTTAAAAAGGTCTCTATATGGTTTGAAACAGTCACCTAGGATGTGGTACCAAAAGTTTGATATATTTGCATTAAATATGGGTTTTGTTAGAAGTGAAGAGGATCACTGTGTTTATTTTAAAGTTATTGATGATCAGATACTGATTATTGTCTTATATGTGGATGATATGTTGTTCATTGGTAACAATAAGGCAATGATTAGGAAACTTAAAAATCAGCTTTCTGGCACATTTGATATGAAATATTTAGGGGCTGCTAAATATATTCTTGGGATGGAAATCATTAGGGATCGGGTTCACAAAAAGCTTTGGTTAAGTAAGAGTAAGTATGTTAACACTATTTTGCAAAGGTTTAAAATGCAAGACTGTAAACCAATAAATATTCCATTTCCTATTGGTACTAAGTTGAGTTTAGACATGTGTCCTAAATTGGATGATGATATTGATGAAATCTCTAAAGTTCCTTATGCTAGTGTTGTCGGTAGTTTAATGTATGCAATGGTTTGTAGTAGACTCTATATAGACCAAGCAGTGGGAGTTCTAAGCAGGTTTATGTCTAACCCTCGTAAAGAACATTGGACTTTTGTTAAAAGGGTATTTAGATATTTGCAAGGCACTTCTGATTACTATTTGGTTTATCATGGTAGTGACAATGTTGATAAGTCATTGGACATATAGGGTTTTGTTGATGCAGATTGGGCAAGTGACTTGGACAGTCGAAGGTCCACTAGTGGCCATGTGTTTACTTTGTTTGGAGGAGCAGTGAGTTGGATGAGTAAAAGACAACCTACAGTTGCTTTGTCTCCCATTGAAGCAGAGTATATGGCTGCTACACATGCCTCTAAGGAGGTAGATTGGTTACAAAGACTTGGTAATGGTATTGGTTTTGATTGCAAGATAGTGAGAATCAGATGTGATAGTCATAGTGCCATATGTTTAGCTAAAAATCCTATGTATCATGCTCGTACTAAGCATGTTGATGTTCAGTATCACTTTGTGCCAGAAATGGTTGAGAATGGACAGGTCTTGATTGAAAAAGTTGACACTCTGGATAATGTTGTAGATTCTCTTATGAAGCCAGTCACCATGGAAAAGTTCTCTTGGTGCAGAAAGGCCATGGGCCTTGATCACTATACTTAATTCTATGTAATTGTATCTCTATGGGTGTAATTTACAATGTATGATGTCAAGTGGGAGAATGTTAGGATTTAGGTGTCATCAACCTTGTAAATCATTTAATTTATTATTCTCCTAAAGTGTTTTGTACATTTACCCATAAGAGGTGAAACTATTTGACCAACAGTGGTGAAAGAGACAATGTAAATGCAGTGTTACCATTACCATTTGTCCTTTTGGAAAAGGACAAAATAGCTAGGCGTTCCACCTTGGAATCTTCCAAAATAAGGTTTTTGGGTCAAAATAGGGTGTTGTTAGAGCATCTATGACATGCATGATAGTTGTCATAAGATGCTATGACAGTATGACAAAATATGTTATTTTTGGAACCTAGGCGCCCATGCATGAAAGATGCCTTATGACAACTGTAAGAGCATCTGTAAGAGGATATTTTTGGTATTTTTTGACCATTTCAAGGAGGGAGGCATGGATTTTTCTAGGCAGTATTGCTGCCTATTTTTTGGTGAAACCATGGTGGTTTTCATCCTCACAAATCTCTATAAATTGGGGGCTTGAGCTAGAGTAATTAAGAATTTAGTTTTGCAGTGTAACAAGGTGCTGCTGGATTTATAGGGAATGATAAGAGAAGTATATTGCTGCATGTAATATTGGAGATTATCAGTAATATACTTGCCTCTCTTTCGGTGGTGGAGTTTTTTCCCTTCGAGGTTTCTCCACGTAAATCTGTTGTTGCATGTGTTATGATTTTTCTATCTCTCTCTCTCATTCTTTCTTCACACTAAGGATAAGGTTAATCTACATATTTCAGATTTGCATTCACTCATTTAAGTTCATATTGCAAGCTTTCTTCACCTTGATTATCAACAGATGTCTCCATTCATGGCATTGTATGCATATGAAGCTCCCTGCTTCGTTGATTTACTTTTTGGAGATTGGAGATTTCCTAGAGCCATAGATCTTCTTTAGGAGAGTTAGGACATAATGAGGTCTCTAAGAGAGAACATACAACATGCTCAAAACTAGAAAAAGTTATATGTTGATCAACACCATGTTGAGTGAGTTTTTGAGGTTGGAGACATGGTTTATTTGCAGTTGCAGCCCTACAGGCAATCCACTCTCAAGAAGAGTGGTTCAAAAAAGTTAAAGCCATGATTTTATGGACCTTTAAGGGTGATCATGAGAGTTGGAGATGTAGCATATGAGCTAGAGCTACCTAAGGATAGAAAGGTGCATAATGTGTTTCACATCTCCCGTCTCAAGAAAGCACTTGGCTAGAATGTGGTACCTTCTACAAAGTTGCCTCCTTTGAATGAGGAAGGAAAGTTGATATTGATTCTCGAGTCTATCTTGGAGGTGCGTGAGCGTATATTGCATAGGAGGGTCATCAAAGAGTATTTGGTTAAATGGAATTTTTTTCCAATTGAAGATGTGACTTGGGAGAGTGAGTAGAAATTGTAGCATCCAGAGCTATGATTACTTGAGGATAAGTAATCTTGGGAAGGGCAGATTGTAATGTCCCCTTCTCACTCCCGAGTAGTATTGAGACTCAATTAGCCTATTCTAGAGTTCCCATAGGCTAGTTGATGTGGTTAGGGGACTCATTGGCCAGCATTGATGTTTAGTGTGGGGTTATGGAGGGGTTACTATTTATAGCAATGGTCGGTTTCAATGTTGTCATCTTCAGTTGGTCACAGTTTCCTCGGTGGTCTTCAGTTTCACTCAATTCTGAGCTTTTGGCATCCACTTACTATTTATAGTAGTGTTATTTTTAGTAAGTCACCATTGGGGAAATTGCTTCCAGGCTTGGTCCTTGGCAGCAACACTTTAATCTAGTTTTAGTTGGAGAGCCTAAGGTTGTAGTTTAATATTTATTTTATCTGACCACTTGGACATTTTATAAATTTGAAATATAAAGTTGTATCATAACTTATATCAAGGGGTAAAGTGGTCATCAAAAAGGACCGAGGGTGCCTAGTTGAATAAATTAAGTTATTTTAAAGTCAATAAAAATTATATTATTTCCTCTTGGAGTTGGATGCCTATGTAAAGAAGAGAAATATTTAAAAGTTTTAATACCTTTGAAGACTTCTAAGTGGGACGCCAAAAATGAAGAAGAGACTTTAAAATGTTTAAAAGTTAAAAAGGTAAAATGGGGTGCTCTTAGGAAGAAATTAAAAGTCTTTTGGAGTCTAGAACCCCTAATCTTTTAAAAGAAGTTTGGCTCTCATTTTGGTTTATCTAGACTTGACAACTTACTGATATGCTATTGGAATTTCTCTGGTTGCTTGGGATACATTGTTAGGACAAAAACCCTCCATTGTTTGGCTGATTTTGGTGGTGAAATATCCACCCTAGTCAGATATTGGTGTTGTTTCAAAGTTTATCTCAATAGGATCTTCAAAGATTGATCTATAAAGAATAAATCATGAAGATATTTTAGTATTTTTAGGAGTTTTTGGTTTGCTTCAGTTTGGCTTTAGTTTTGGTGTGATTTTCAAAAGTTTTAAAGTGATATTTTGGACTTCCAAGTGTTTACAGTCATGGTCCTAAAACAAGGTTTTTACTCATAACTTATTATTAGTTGGAGATTTGGTTATGGGCAGTTTACCTATTTGTAGCCTATCGTAGGGAAACTCCAAAGAGAATAAGTTTGTAATTTTTGGTGGAGGAAATGAATTTCTAGAGAGGTTCAAACTTCTACAAGTGGTGCCTTTAGCTTCAGGGAAAAAACTTCATTCTAGTCTACACATGTGGAGTTGGCTTTCAGGACTTGAGCGCTACAAAGGAGGTTCCTAGGTGCTAAAGATTAAGGAGTTATTTTTAGGATATTGTTGGAGTTGACTTGGAGCTTCATTAGAGCCATCATGCTACTAAAATAGGTTCTTAAAATTTATTTGTCATGTGTAAAATTTCTGATATATAACAAAAAAAAAAAAAACATGTTCTTGTAATTTTCTCAATATACTTTGAAGGAAAATTTTTGTTTAAATTTCTTATTCTTTTGCCATATTTCCTTTATGCTATGTATCACTGAAAATGCATTTTGAAAACAAACACAAACATCATTGAGCAAACACAAGCAACAAACAGTCATTTAAAAAAAAAAAGGGTGTTATCTTACACTCTTAATTAATTATACTTAATTAAGCTTCTAATTTAATAAATTATGCATTCCAAAGCCTTATTATTCCTATTTTCCAAAAGGGAAACCTATATTAAACAATTTCCAACATTAACTTAAACACCATGGAAATTGAGAGTCTTGGATTTAGGTCCTAGAACCCATTCACCCAAGGGTGAATGGGTCCCTTTTAAGTATTAAAAACCAATTTTTAATATGTTTTGGTAACATTTTAATAATTCAAATTCAAGTTTCAAGTGTGGGCTCATGGAATCTAATTTTTAGGAAACTACATAAACACCTATAAATACATAGTGTTTTTATCAATTCAAATCTAACCACTTTATGAGAGCAACCCTATAGAAAATATTATTATCAAGAGAATTGAAGAGTAGATTTACCAGTCATCTATAGTAGTAATCAAGATCATATCATCATGTACAAGTTCATGTGTGTTTGAATGTCATGTTTTGGAGTTAACATTGTGATGTAGGTTTCAAGCATTTAACTATCAAATAAAGAAATCAATCAAGAAAATACATGCATGATCCAAACCTTAGAGATATGTGTTAGACTTCAATCCTCTAAGGGAAACCATTAAGGTTTTGGTGAGTTGTAACAAGATTTTTTCATCCATCAATTCCTTCATTTGTCATTATTTCATTATCAAGGTTTAATTACCAACATGGGTTTTGACTAAGGCAAACCTCCATTCACCCAAAAACAAAAAAAAATCTTCTCTCTTTGTATGTGCAGATTTACAAGTGAAGAAGGATTGAAAGTTGATTAAAAGAGAAATTTTGCAAAGTTGTCAAATCTTTCAACATTATTGTCAAGATAGGGAAACTCACCTATATATGTAATTTATGGCTTTCTGATAGTCAAACCTAGAGAAATCTGAAACATGGATCTTTTGATCTAAGGACTGTAAAATCATATTTTGGACCCCTACACTAGGACCCATTCGCCCTAGGGAAAATTGGTCTTGCTATAGAGCTCAAAACTTACTTTTTATGCTAGATGCACACCATTCCACCCTTCTTAGATCTACCTACAAACTGTTGTTTTCTCTTATGTTATCATAATAAATTTTGCATTCAAGTGTTAGTTCATGTAGTTTATTTTCTTAATCCACTTTAATTTATCTCCCAAAATAGTAATTCAGTCATTTTTGTCAAAATAAAATAATAGATTTCCCAAATAGGGTTGACTCACCTCAAGGTTGAATGTCAATCCTACCTTTGGGAGATCTCTTTTTCTAATGAAATTAGGAAGAGTGTGAGTTTGTTTGGACATTTGAATCACAAACCTTTTGAATCTACATTCACCCCCACAACCCTCTTTTTCTATGTTTCAGTTACCAAGAAACTTCTAAGAGCTACCTTTTAAGAAACTACTAACTGAATATATAGTTGCCCCTGATCTGCATGGCTATTATTTTATAGGCAAAGAAAATATGACACAAGGAGTCCCCTAATGGAATAATTTACAAAAGGACCAAAGTTATTAAAAAAGTTGATAGTCATCCAAAAGTACTTGGAAATCATTGTATCATTAAAGCCAACATATAGGAGGCAATTTTATCAAAATTTCTTTCTCAAGTGATAAGACCTTTCTAACATTCTCTACCATACAAGCCCATGTAGTAGTTATACCTAGTTGTTGAAGGCTGATTGAACTGCAACTCAAGTTGCAATATATTATTCCTACATGCCTTCCACTTGGCCTATTAATGTGCTCCCCCCATTAGCTTCCTTAAAAAGTTCTAGTAACCAAATCTAATCTTAGAAATATTTTGACACGTGTGCACATACGATACATGGATCCCAAGCATGGTGCAACCTTAATGCTCAATAATCTCATGATGTCGATGTGTTCCCCACTCAGACTATTGTGGCGACTCAACCAATGGCGCATCCTTTTCCCAAAAAGGGGACTCTTCCACTCTTCAAAGTGTGTGGCAATGCCATGTAGAGGCTTGTGTCTATCCCCTTGAGTTTGATTATTTTAATGAATCAATAGTTCTAGCACCACCATGTCGCCTTGATGGTTGTCTCAAAAGATAGTTGAGAATTGCTCATAGAAAGTGATTGCAAGGTGCCACATGCTACAAGTGAGGAAGGTCCATACGAAACCAAAAACCTGTCAAGGCCTCAGAATAAGAGAGAAAGTTAGAGGTGTATGTTTGGTTTATATAGCCATGTCCATATAAAGAATTGCATATAAATATAAGTCATTTTCACCATTTTAATCCTAGAATTTCTAGGACAAGCAATTTAGAAATTGAATTGAGAAATTGAACATCCGAAGAGCAATCAAGAGTAGAATTTATCATAATTATTGTAGCATTATTTTAGTCAAGCATCATGTCAAATGTTATGTGAGTTTTTTTATGTTTCATATTGGCAAGTTGGATGGCCTAAACTTCCTCATGAATGTGGGTTAGATGGATCCAACTTCCTCATAAAATTGGCTTGGATGGCTCCAACTAGATGAGCCCCAAAAACTTGCTAGAGAATAACTTGGGCAGTTTTGAGTATTTTGAGAAAAACCACAATGCAATATATGTTATTTTTCCATGTTCTACCCATCCATGATGGAATTCACCTACTTGGAATACCATCTACAATCAACTCTACTATCCATTTCCTACACACATTTATACAAAATTTCCAAAGTATAACTTTCATTAGCACTTTCCATTCTCCTATAAAAATTCATGTTTCCCACACAAGTTTCTTTGAACCCGCCAAAGTGCATTTTCCATCACCACTTGCCATCTACTGATATGGTATTACATGTTCCATCTTTTCATGTGTGCATTCCCATCATCCATTTTCCATTCTTCAACTACCTATTTCATTTGCCTTCTGCCGATCAATTCACACAATCTCATCCACATACCCAATTCACTTCATTCATCTATTTTCATATATTTCAATATCATCTTTGTTTCATCTTACATTATTTTCACCACCTCTCCTTCTACACTTTCCATGTCCATTGTAACTCTTCCCATGTAGATTTTCATATTTAATCTATCCATGTGGATTCCCATCATCTATTTGCCACTCTTCATATACCTATTTCATCTACCTATTACCAACTTGTTCACACGACCCTATCTGCGTGCACATCTTTCAATCTCACACTTACATCATCTTCTAGTTTGTAACCAATTCTCCTTGTGGAATTTCCATGTCTAATAGAACTATCATCCTCCCCTCTCACCGCATTTGCAACAATTCAATACAACAAAAAGTGTAGTTCACATGGGTTACAAATGTCCTCATTAGTTAAATTGACTTTATAGAATCAAATGCACATACACTTTCTATGTTTCCGCAAAGAAACTAAACAAAACCAAACCTATTATGTCAATCTTTGGCAAGAATTGTTCTGCTTGTAGCCCTTGTTTGAGTCAACAAGAGTTTGGTTACCATTTATTTCCACTATGTACATATTCCCATTCTTTGATAAATTATGTTATAGTACAAGAATTTCAATGTTATAAAGTTTATCACATACAATATAAGACAAACAATTCATATTCAACTTTTATTTTTAGTATTTTCTTTAGAAAATATTATTTTAATTAAAAATTATTTAAGTACTTATTAATATGTATATTTTTTTATTAATAATATTCTAGAAGTTTATTAATGAAAGTAAATATTTTTTGTAAAGTGTAAATGTAATTTTTTTTATTAGTACTAATTAAAAAATCATCTTTTAACATTTTTTTGACATATATGTTGGCTAAAACTTTCACTTTTTATTGCAATATTCACATGTTCGAAATCAATCAACAATGAACATTCAATGATCTATCATTGTACTAAAATATTTTTTATTAAAAATAAATAGTTGTCAACGCAATTTAAAATTGTTACTAATAGCATGATACAAAAATACAAATTATTATTTTTTCTCTACTTGCTCGCTTTCTATAAATGATACTAGGGCTTCACTAATTTAGTGGAGAATTATATATTTGGTAGACTAAGTTACATCATGCCATCTAATCTTATATAAGAATTAGGCCATAACATACAATTTCACCTTTTTATAAAAAAAGGAAATTTAAGAATCAGTTTCATAATTAATCTTTATAATAATCGACTAAAATATTGAAACAATAAATCAAACCTAAAATAATCTTTATGAAAGTCTTATATTGAAAACTAAACTATATCATCTAAAAAAAAATATGATTCAATTTATATACCAAATAAATTAAATCAAATATTAAAACTATAAATTTATAAAATATATACAAAATAAACCTAAAATTTTGATGTAAAAGTAAAGTATGCATTTCTGAAACAAGAAGGAAGGGCGGCTTAAAAACTTAAAAGGTTTATATTAGTGGGCTTGTTACTTGACAGAATTCAACAGCATTCTATAATTCAAGCCTAAAATCATGGCAATTTATTTCTAGTCGACTTCATTTCGAGTGTTAAGAAGAAGACGTATGTCTAAATCAAGGGTCTCTTCTTTTTAGGTCACCAACGTGGGAAACGAAATGAAAATTACGGCGAATTACTGGGGATTGCATTTAACATCTGATATTTACCATTTCTGGTAGAAGAACGTAACATGGAAAAAACAGTTCAAATGGCAGTGTAGAACGTGCTTGGTATTCTAGTTTGACTTCATCTCACAGACCGATGATATATTTAAAAAAATATATTGATACTAATAATATACTTAATGCGTATATATTATACAAGCCTGTTGATATTAAATGTTGCTTAAGTATAGCATATTTTGGAATATGAGCAATATTTTATACTCAGATTTAGTTGGCGCGCAATTATGAGTTGGCCGCATGTTAATAGCTGTAAAATAATTAGAGAATCATTTCAGAAATACGTAGAGGGTGAGGTGTTCTCGTGCACATCATGACGCCCACTGTACACGCCAAATTAAATAGGAGAATTTAAAAGGGTAAGATGTGTATCAGATTACCTACTACTGAATTTTACAATAAAAAGTCTGAGATGCTTACTTACATTCTTATAATTCAAGAGATGCCACCATTTATATATTTCTACTTATTTTCATATAAGAAAAACTTCTAATCAATAATATATTGTATTTATTTTTTCAAATTAGTGTATCAGCTTGCAGCTGTATTTTACAATAAGAATCACCAAATACAGGTAGATGGTCATCACTTTTGTCCCGACTTACGGCCTACCAGAATTGACGAATCTACTAACTAATCCATTCACCGTCCACACCAGGTGTCTCAATCTCATTGAATAAAACAAATATGTAAACGATACATACCCACATACTTATATTTGTTTTTTGGTAGGACTGAATTGTCCACTTTTGGTACGTTGGAAGAACTAACACGCAATTTTACCCATTTTCGACGATAAACTATCAAATAATGTAGACTTAAATACAAATTGATTTCTAAAATAATATATAATTGCAGTTTCGGGGTTGGTAACCTGTGAACTGACCAAATAAGTGAGTGCCTTGAATCGAGTGAGAAAGCGATGGCATGTCTAGTGGGCATTAAAATAGAAGGTCAAGTCAAAGCATTACCCACCGCCAGTCAGATTTGGAAGTTTGGATTGAAAAAATCCTCACAGCACTAAAATTAAAAACTAGCAATCGCATCTTGATGTTGTTGTGAAAAATGCATAATACTTTTATTTACTAGCTATTGTAACCTGTACAATGGTTACGCCGAAGAGGTGTGGAAGGTCAATTAGGAAAAAGTTGGTTTATGTTTTGCACACATTTGTATAATAAATAAGATGAATTGATAGAATATTTAGAAAATGAAATTAATATTATTATTAATTTTATTATATTTTTTATTATAGAATAACGTATTAACTATTATATTATTATATTATATATTAACTATTCTATTAACAATTATTTTATTATATAATGTACCCTTATATATTATAAATCAAATTCTTTATTATATATTTAAAACTAAACTCTATATATATAAAAAATATAATAATTGAAACCTAAAGGAGAGGATAGCCTAATGTTAAAACCTACCAACTATTTGTTATTTATTGTTACTAGTAACAATATTATTAACCATTTAAAACTATTAGGTGGCATATACCCCCTTTTTTTATTGTTAAAAAGCTATATTTTATTCTTTAATTGGTGTAGATATTGATGAAAAAAAGACATAATATAAAATTATATAAATTATTTTTAATAAAAATAAGAAAAATATAAATACATATGAAATTTGAATTAAAAATATATTAAAACGAATAAAATAAAAAGCTAATAAAATTATTAAATTAATAATCTAATAAATATATGCCATTAATAAAATCATAATATTGTCAAAATGTAAAATTATATAAATGTTTTTTTTATAAAATTAAATTAATTATAAAATTATAAATAAACAAAAAATATAAATGATAACTTTGATTAATAAATTGTAAAAATAATTAAGAATTATAATTAAAAAATAATAAAAATAGGAACATTTCATGAGTGGTAAAAAAACAAAGCGATGAAAACCCTTTAAAATAGGAGTGATTGAAAAATATTATGATTGCAGAAATAATACAACGCGAAAACGACAAAAGAAAATGATGAACGAACGAGATTTCGAAATAATATAATAAACATACTCTATAACCCTTTTCAAAACCTTATTTTCACGCTATAGCTCGCCAAAAATACAAGTGAAGAAGAGTTTGGAGGAAGGGAAACCAATAGTGGTGGGGCAAGTAGGAAAAAAGGGCGAAAATGCCAGAAAAATGGTAGCGGTGGGAAAGCACAAAAACCGGCTGGTGAAAAGCAGCCGAAAAATGGCAAAAAAATGGACAAACGGTTGAGATTTGGGGAAAGCAAGGAACCGATAGCGGCAGGGAAAGAAGAAAAATAGGTAAAATGATGGATAATTGAAATTCGTTTTAATGTCAACCAAGTACTATCCATCATTTTGGACCGTTCACCAGCAAAATGAGCTTGGAAATCTCATATAAGACACGCCTTCGGCATAATTATTCATCAATATTCAAGGAATACATCTGCATTTTTATGCAATAGAGGAAGTGATCGAACGGTTAATAGAGATAGTTAACCTACCAAATAGCTAATAATGTAATACGACAATTATGCTAACATTCCCCTCCTTATTACATTGTTCCTATAAGTGTATCCCTAAAACCTTACAATTCATCTTTTAAAAGACCCCCCTTTAAGGTTTACATAACAAAACTTGCTGATTACAAAATGTTTGTACATCCTTGTGAAGATCTTCCTTAAAGAAAAAAAATCTTGAATCAAGTGGAACTCCATCAAGCTGCCTTGTGACCCTCGAAAAGATGTAGCCCCTAGCTGAATTCTCGAGTTCTTCCTCCCATGAAATCCCGAATCACAGATTCTTGAATTATTTGACAACAATCCATATTGAGCTCTCCAAACACATGGCTCCATCAAGTTGTCTGATGACCCTCAGAAGAGTATAATTTGGATCATGGCCTCGAGTGCTCACAAGACAACCATCCATATTGAAATCTACACCAAACTCCTTACCTGTCTCCAAAAACCAAAGTTCACAATACATGTATTCTTCAAATTTGTCAGCATTAATATGGAAAGGCAAGAAACTAAAGCCAAAAATGCTTCTCATACAAAGCATCATCTCAAATTGAGAAGCTAATTTAAGATGATTGAAATTCTTCCATCCTCTAGTGCCACCAACCTCTAGTATGAACTTGTTACACATTACCCATTTGATATCTTGGATGATTTTTTGGAGGCCTCATCAAATATTGCAAAGATAATCCCAATCTAAATGAAATTCACAATGTTCTTATTTCTAATGTAATGACCCTTCATATAGCTAAAGAACATTCCCCTCTTTGGATCATATTTAACATTAGGATATTCAGGAACAATAATCACATCTCCCATATGTATACAACATATAACATTCTTTGCAATGACTAGAATAACAACATCTTGCAACTCAATAGTCTCAACATTGAAACCCATGGTGGGAATGGAAGGAACAATAACATTGAGTTTCAACTTGTATAAAGTAGTAGTCTTGCCACCATTTAGACCAATCATCAAAATGTGCATCATCTTCTTCGAATAAAAAAGATACTCAAAATAAACAGGTTAATTATGATGCATTGAGTTTTCTACATAATAGTGTGCCTTTTGCAAACCAACTAAATAATGACTACCATATTTGTTGGAATGAAAAATTTATCACGTCCTCCAACAATGTATATGCCACAATCATCAAAATGGTACTTGTGAACATAAATTTACCCAGCATCCTTCAAGTTTTGTTTGTTTTTGCTAAGTACCGGTCCATGCCTAAATGAATATCATCGAAACCTTGTTATGAACTCTGCCACGTGTCCACTTAGCAATTCCCAAAGGGATTCTTCCCTTCAATTTTCATATGGCCCCAACCATACTTCCATGTGTCATCATCACACACACATAAAGGTTACTTCCTTTCATTTTGAGTCGAGCCCCGCCTACACGCCACATAGCTTTCATTCGCTTATGCTTTGGTGGATCCCCCTATCAACACTAGTGGAAAAGCATGCTTCCACGTATCTTCTTGGCACAAAATTTCAATGACAAGAAGGAAAAGTGAACCAAGTGCTACGAAATGCAGCCACGTGTCTCTTCGACAGAGAATTCTTCGAAGTAAAGGATGGAGGGAATTGCCAGTTGCGATATTCTACCACATGTTCTAACTGCCTTGTTGGGTGGCGACACTTGTCTGAATAGGGCTTTGCCGAGACCACTGCCATCATTCGTAGGGGATGCATCCGGCTGGGAGCAACTACATGCTGAGGCTCGAATATTTTCTGTTGTAACAACCAGGGAAATCATTCCTGCTACATCATTGCTATGGATGCCAAATCTTTTCGATTACTACTCGCTAGACATTGGGATTGTTCACTATATATGTTGCTCTTTGTTTTTGAAAAGGAGTTCTAGAGTTTGAGAGTTTTGATTCTAGTTCCACGAGTTTTACAAGTTAAAGAATCACAAGAAATACAAATTTTATGAAGACACCAGGCCTTTTTATTGTTTTAGATTATTGTAGAAAGACTTACAGATTGTTCCAGTTGTTTGGCCTCTCTTTTTTTCTCATGTTATTTGATAAAATTTATACGGCACCAATATTGTTTTGAATGGTTCATTTGCAAAACTCTTATAATTTAAATGCAAGTTTTGACTCCTCCTTTTAGTAGATGTGTGTGAAGATTATTTTATGTCATTGAATGCACTGTTTATGCTTAAAATCTTTAAATTATGTTATTCTAGGACATAGAAAATTGTTGAACGGGCCCTTAGATCGTATCCAAAAGATAGATTTATCGTGCCTTTTATCTAATTCTTGGTTCATCACCTTAGTTAGATCTTTCATTTTTATATTTTCTTCCTTTTCCATTTCCAAACCCTAATTACAGAAGAAATCAACTTCTTTAAAAACCCAAAGGTCACTCAGTTTAGCGCAATAGGGCCCCCATGAATTGACTTTCCTACAAGAGGTTGTTACCTTGCCAATTTTTGACATCAATAGTTTTTTCTTTTCCTGGCACACCCGATGGAACCAAGCTTAAATTAGTCAGATTTTATCAAGGGTGATTGAGCCATTGACCTATTAGTAGGTCTCAAATAGAAAATAACCTTGGTTTGCTAGTGCTGCCACTAGGAACAGTACAGGCCACAACGCAATTAGTAAACATTATGCTTCCTCTACCCTATCCACTAGCCATGTTACAAGGTAGTAATAGAAACTATGTGGCATGGGATGCTAGAAGGCCACTCGTAGTGCCAGTAGCACCCACTATTTTGATTGCTATCTCGATCTCCACTCTAAAGGTTATACCTAAATTCACTAGAGATTGCTCAAGAATACCCCCTGAACATCTGCAAGATGTGGCAGATGTGTGTTTGGTTCATGGCATCACCACACAAAGTGTAGCACTAAGATTACTTGTAGCCTCTTTTAAAGGCAGTGTGCTGGATTGGTACCAAACTTTTCTAGCTATCATTATCTGCACCTGGGATGAGCTCAAAGATTTGTTCTATGAACTATTTTTGAACGACAGAGATCGCTCCTTGCTATATTATCAATTGTCTACAATAAAGTGGGTCTTGCATGAATATATGACTAACTTCAACGCTTGGTTCCATACAAGTTGGCAGAGAATCCAGGTTGCAATCTGCCCTCCACTCGAGCTGGAATTCATGTTCTACCTGAAGTTTATCAACCCTGACATATCAATGATGATCCAGTCTTTGGGCATAACCACTATACTGAGCGCTTACAACGTTGTTGTTAAGGTGGAGAACAATTTAATAGACGTCGAGAAGTTGCCACATCGGCCCATCATGTGAATATTTCCAAAGATGCACATTCCTACTTAGGAAGTTGCATCTATCAGTGCGTTGACTCCTCCTCAATCTATGTACACATATCCAAGCGCTCCGCAAAATGCGACTTCTACATCAGGATCTTTGAAGGATGAGATGAGCGAGTTCAAGGAGATAATGCAGACCATGGCTAATGACATAACTACCTTCAAGCATAACTAGTCTACGCCACCAAATCTAACCTATCAGAAATATCAAGGCAGGAGATCTTACCAGCAAAACCAATTTCAAGGAGGCACTCGCATAAATTTGTAGGTGTAGGAAACTAATCAAATAGTACTGGTGCCTTCTCCATTGCATAACACCAACCCAAGCTCAATTCGAGAATAGACGGTGGGATAGAATAACTTAGTGGATGATATCAACCCCTAGTGCTTCCCTTGTAGCAACGCACATATGCCCCAAAATTTCCCATGCGGTAATCTACAAGAAAAGGTGGTAGAGCAGCGTAGCCAAGGTACAACTTCAAATCATGGAGGTTATGTATATATCTCTCTGTAGATGGAAAACACATTACTTACCATGCAAATGCAAGGGATGTCCATGGAGCAAGAAACGAACATTGCTCCTGATCATGCACTCTTCTCATGGATGGAAGAAGAAGATGCAATTTTTTCCAACAATACATCCCCATCAAAAATGTCACAGGTTCATTCTGATTAGAACACTCACTTAAAGAGGATATTCGCGGGTGAACCAGTCATCCTGCAATTGGTCAATCCACAATCCAAGGGTTCTTCTGATTGAGCCCCTGGTATCTATGTAGTAGTACTGCAAGGTCTACCATGGAAGAAAAATTTTATAACCAAGGGTAGGGAGTAGAAGTTTCAAAATTCTCCACCCTTCAATGTGGTGGAACAATTAAAAAAGTCATTTGCTAATGTGTCTCTTTGGGATATATTAGCTATTCCAGAGAAAAATACGCTGTTACAGAAGGCTCTCCAAGAAGACTCGAGCACAAAGCCAATAGAAGAATGGATCAAAGAGAAAGCCATCGATCCATCACCACCTACCAAATTTCTCACAAATTGCATGGAGACAACCTCTTTTGATGTTAAAGATAAGTCAAATCCCATGCCTTTTTTTCTGACTCTTATTGTGGGAGAGAAGCTATTACACACTGTCATGATTGATTTTGGTGCCAGCACTACAGTCATCCCAAAATAGATAGTTGAGGCTTTAGGACTCAACTATAAACCTTTAAACAATGGAGTAATGCAGCTCGATGGGAACAAAGTCAAAATGGTCACTCATTAAGGACCTTCCCTTGACTTTATTCACCTTCCCGAGTGTTGTAGTACTGCAAGATAATGTGATCATAGATGTTCCTCCTATGTTGAGTATCTGTCTATCCTGAGAGTTCACATCAAAAGTGGGCAGATAATTGTCCCTTGATTGGTCACACATAATTCTCAAGACAAAGTGTGGTACGAAAATGAAGATAGAATATGAAGCTTTGCACTCAGAACATGTGGCTGATGAAGCTATGATCAATTTTGAGGCCGTTCATACCTCTATCACAAAGCAAAAAATGTATTGCACTGAGTTGTTGGAAGATGAAAAGGTAACTAGAGATCGGACTAATCAAGAAGATGCTCTCTTGAGTGAACATATAGATACTGATCCTTTTGGAAACTACAATGCCACCAAGTTGGGCACATACATCATCTACGATGAAGATCAAGTGCACCCAAAAGTTATCAAAGAACCTAAAGGTGGTCAAGCTCTAGAACCATGGACATTGCACTTCGATGGAGCAATATGTAAGGTAGGTGTAGGAGCCAGGATATGTTTAAAATTCCCACACAATGAAAAGACTCTGATGTCTTTTCACTTCCAATTCACTTGTTTGAATGATGAAGTTGAATATGAAGGACTTGTGCAAGGTTTAAACCTTGCAGAGCGAATGGGTATCAAGCAGCTAATGGTGTTCAGAGATTTTGAACTAATAGTTAATCAAGTCCAAGGAATTTTTGTGGCCAAGAACGTTTGCATGCAATCCTATAGACACCGAGTTTGGGACCTAATTGAGGGCTTTGAAGCCTTCAACATTCAAATGGTGCTCAAAGAAAAAAATACAGATGCAGATCACATGGTAGCAATCGGATCCTAGTTTGACCCTACCTCCAACCTCATTCACAACAAACACTTTGTTTGAGTGATAGACTGACCAACCATTGTAGATAATGATCAAAGCTGGAAAGTGTTCGACAGTGATGAACACATTTCCTCCTTCATCCATTAGGCAAGAGAATTTTCTGACCAACTCCAGCCAAAGATCACCAAAGCTTATGAAGGGAAGATAATTCAACTAAAATCCAACAATATTCCAAAGGGATTGGTCACTCTTGAAAAAAAAATTGATTGTGACGATGCAAGAAATGACAAGAGGAAGATTGTAGCAAAAAAAAATGACTACGAGGACCTTCAAGTTGTAGATGGGAGAAAGCTTAAAGTCAGGAACGACGTCCCACATCATGATAAAGAAAGGCTTATCAACCTCTGTGAAGGTACAAAGGAGTGGTGGCCTAGTCATATCACAACCTCAGGGGATATGATCCTAATATCATTCAACACATAATAGAGCTGGTAGAAGGTGCAAAATTTGTTAGCCAAAAGCAAAGGCCAGTAAATCCGAAGATTGAAGCGCTTATAGCACAAGAATTGACAAAGCTAATCTAGTCATAGATTGTCTTCTCAATCAAGCATAGCATGTGGGTATCCAACCTAGTCTTGGTCTAAAAGAAGAATGGAGATATCCATCTATGTGTGGAATTTTGGGACTTGAATAGAGCATCCCTAAAAGATCATTACCCACTACCTTCAATGGAGTGAATCCTGTAGATAGTGGTAGGATCAGAGATGTTTTCCCTGCTAGATGGATTCTCTGGTTACAATTAGATCCAAAGTCAAAGAAGAAGACCAACACAAAATGACGTTCGCTACCAAGTTTGAAATGTTTGCATGTGCCAAGATTTCTTTCAGCCTCTCAAATGTAGGAGCCACCTTCCAACGGGAAATGCATATCACTTTTAGCGAGTTGATCAGCAAGATTATCCTAATTTATTTTGATGATTTGACTGTGTTCTCTAAGTGCAAGGATAATCATTTTGACCACCTTGAGATGGTTTCAAAAAATTCCAAGAGTTTGAGGTATCCTTGAACCCAAAGAAATGTGTCTTCAAAGTTCTGCAAGGCAAGTTATTGGGACACGTAGTGTCCAAAGAAGGAGTTTCAATTGATCCTGAGTGGGTGAAAGTGATCAAAGAACTTACCCTTCCGATCAGCAAGAAAGGTGTCCAATATTTCTTGGGAAAGGTAAATTTTTTTACCAAATTTATTTCTCATTTTGTAGGAATAATTAGGCCAATCACCCTAATGTTGAAAAAGGATCAAGCATTTAAATGAACAAAATAAGCTAGATAATCCTTTGAGAAAGTGAAGGATTCTATTTCATCATCTCCTATGCTGGTTAACCCATACTTATCAAAGGACTTCATAATGTATGTATTTAGTAGAAAGTCAAGCATTGCTATTATCTTAATGCAAAAGGATGATGAGGGAAAGGGAGAACATCCAATAGAATTTCACTCCTAGAACCTCAAAGAATATGAGACAAATTACAAATTTGTCGAGAGGCAAGTGTTTGCAATAGTAAAGGGACTCAAAAAATTCTACCACCTAATATCTTGCAATAAGGTGATTGTTTATGTTGTGCATCCCAGTGTGCATGAATACATCATAGAAGGAGAAATCACCAAAAAATGGGCTAATTGGATCACCAAGATCCTTGAGTATGACATCGAGGTCAAGCCTACCAAGACCATTCGAGGAAGAGGACTATGTGAATATATCAGGCATTATGAAGAGATAGCCACGAAAGAAGAGCAATCAGAGCTAGTTCTAGCAAACGAGTTAGAGCCCGAGGACTATTGGTTGGCGGAAATAATGAGATTTATGCACATAGAAAAATATCCGTTGGGCCTTCCTTCTCAAAAGAGAAGATTCTACTGATTGCAAAACAGTGGATTTGTGCTCATCAAAGGGATCCTATTCAAAAGGAATTTCAATGGCATCCTATTGGGGTGTGTGACTATGGAACAAGAAAAAAGGATCCTCGAACTTACCATAGTAGCGTTGTGGTTGGACACTTCTCCACTAAGACTACCGCCATCAAAATCATGTCTGTAGGGTACTTTTGGCCGACTCTATTCAATGACTCCCACTCTTTGGTAAAATCTTGCAAGGAATTCTAGTTCTTTGTAGGAAGAAGAAATTTTTTTGCAATGCCTCTCAATCTGATTGGTTGATGAGCCATTTGTGCAATGGGGCCTAGACTTCATCGAAATGATCAACCCTACATCTAGCATAAGACACAAGTGGATATTGATAGCCACCGACTACTTCACCAGGTGGATCGAAGTTGTGCCCCTAAAAAATGCGACGGAGGTAGAGATAGTAGAATTCCTCGCGAAACCAGAGACAAGATTCTACCCTCCAAAAACCATCATCTCTAACAATGCTAAAGATTTCTTAGGTTCTATGGTATGTCAATTTGTGCTTACGCATGGAATATTTCTTAAAACATCATCAAATTACTACTCATAGGGGAACAACTTAGCCAAATCAACGAACAAGAATTTGGTCTAACTCCTCAAAAGGATTGGGTCAGAGCACCAGAAATAATGGCATAAAAACCTCTGAGCAATGCTCTGGGAAAACCACATAACTCCTAAGGAAGTCCTCAAGACTTCACCTTATGAGTTAGTATGGGTATGTGCAGAATCATCATGGAAAAAAATAGGCCCTTAAGTGGCAAAAAAATTAGAAAAATCAAAGTTAGGCAACTTGACGTAAAAATTTGAACAAGTTATCTATATTATTTCAAAAATATGTAATAATAGAATCTATAGGAAATTGAATGTAGTTTCTAAACTACTAGGTTTATTTAAAAAAAAAAAAACTATTTGGTGAAAATTTGAAATGTCAATGCAGTAGTACTTAAATTTCAAGGAAAAAATAAGAAGTAGGTGTTTGTCTGACCACCCTAACGACAATAAAATGATAATATTTTTTTATAAGATTTTAGATATAAGTAGAAGACTCAAGTCCTGATGTGATGCATATTTTTTGTAATTTTTTTCCAAGTAAATAATTAATTATTATTTTTTATTACAATTTTTTAAAAATATACAAACTCGTATGTCTGACCACCTTAACTTGGTCAAAACTTCATGAAATTCAAATTTTTTTATTTTAATCCTATAGTATGTGAAGCATAGAATGTGAAACATGTTTCAGATTCAAAAAATGTGATACCGTTTGAAAGCTATAGATGTTTTTCAATCAACCTATCAATCAGGACTTTAGTCATAATTCAAATAGAAAATGAATAATAAAATTATTTATTAAATTCAAAGTAAAGCATAATTTATATTGGTGGAAAGCTGAGAATCTCTTTTAAAAATCCTTTTTGTTTCATTAATTTTGGGTAAAAAGAAGTCGTCAGCCACATGTCCTACATATACCGATCATATCGCCACTTTTTGGGCCATCATGATCCTACACATACCTATATATGGAAAAGAGGCGCTATTTCCTATCTCCATAGAAATTCTAGCACTACAATTGCTAAAATCTCTCTAGGCATAACAAAACTGTGTCATGGAGGTCCATATAGCCAAGTTACTGGGAGTGCAAGAAAAAAGGGAAAAGTCCCTAATAGCTATGATGAACCACCAATAGGTGGTTAAGCGGTGGTTTGACAAGAAAGCATTTGACTAAGGCTTGAAGTACAAAGACTTAGTGCTAAATTTTAATGAAAGGGTTGTGAAGCTAGGTCGACACAGGAAGTTTGACAACCTATGGGAAGGCCCGTTCAAAATAATTCAATGCAAGGAGCACAGTGCATTTGAATTAGAAAATATGGAGCAATAGGAATTTGGAATTCTGCTCAACAAAATTCACATTAAATTATTTAATTAAGCTGCTCATCCTACCTATGTAAATACATGTATAGTGTTTTTTCTTTTTTCTTCCCCTTTTGTTTTGTTGGCTAGTCTTTTTATTGATTCTACGGTTCAAAATGGAGAACGAGTAGCCCAGTATTGCAAAGGGAAAGAGAAAATAAATTCACAACTCAAAAGGAAGAAGAAAACTAAACACCCACATACAAAATTAAATTGTAAACACATATATGTTGGAAATAAAGGATAACCCACATAGTAGAATCTAGAATCATGACTCAAGATGACTATGTAAAGCTATATTTTCATTGTATATGTTGTAATATTTACATTATCAAAATGGCTCAAGGGCTTCTAAAATTATATTTTTGTATTCTTCTTCCTTTCTATATATTCAGTGATAAAGCCTTTTTCAGGCATACATACAAAAATAGACTAACCAGTGTGAGTTTTTAACAGAAAAAAAGGAAAACAAGGAGGTTTTCAATCAACAACATGGGAAGTAGCAACAAACGTATGAACAACAACATCCATAATATCTTTGGTAGTAGGGGCGCAACATCAACAACATCATTCACAAGAGCAACGACCAACGGTGGAGGGAATACTAGGTTCCTAAAGTCTACGTAATAGTCAATATCGTAGAACGACACCACATTATAGAGGCGCAATAGAAAGTGACAGGCACGAGAAACCCTTAGGTGGTGCTCATTCTGTGATTGGAGTTGAAAGCCACTCAGAAATGGTAGCCACGACATGACTGTGTCCTCCTCAATGAACTTGTTGAGGTCACTTGCAGTTGGGATGCCTCCACCAAATGCAACGTTTACTACCACCTCGTCGAGGCTATTCAAGTACTTCTTTGGAAAATTTTCCTTCACTAAACGCATAACCAATGGCTTGATAATGTCAATATCAAGCATGGAGGCAACAAATTGCAAGCACACATCAGTGTTAACTCGATACTTGTCCTCATATTCAATGCAATCCCATTCCAAAACCCATTTTATGGCTATGATAGTTAGCGAATTCTTGTGCTTCGTCATCCTTTTTAGATGTCTAGTCAAAATCTCTCTTAAAAGGGTTGTTTTAGATTTGTGGGAAACTAGCCTAATTGGGGTATTCA
Source organism: Sequoia sempervirens (assembly GCA_007258455.2). Lineage (NCBI taxonomy): Eukaryota > Viridiplantae > Streptophyta > Pinopsida > Cupressales > Cupressaceae > Sequoia > Sequoia sempervirens. The sequence continues at coordinate 482,607,457 of VDFB02105785.1, read as the reverse complement.
TGCTAGCAGGCACACTGCAACTATCCTAAGACTATCTCTACAAAATACGTACACCTAGCCTATAGAAATACTTTGCAACTGCCAATGCTAAATTGCTAAGCAAATTTCCTTTGCTAATTTTCACTCAAACACTAAGTGTGATTTTGCTATTTCCTAAGTGCCTATTTATAGGAAAAGTGAGGAAATGCATGGTAGTTTTCTTACCATAAACAAGACGCTAATCAAGTACCAACTTGAAAGTTGTGCTAGGGCTTGCTCAAATTTTCCACCTAGTTGTACTTGCTAAAGTACAAATTGTTGTGTGCAAAACTAATGAAGGCTAATTAATTAGCCTAAGCTAGTGGTAGTAATCAACGGTGTTATACACAACCATATCTTGAGGTGTCATTCTCTAGGTGTTTTGTAGATAACAAGTCTGAGCTCATATCTTTTCAAGTGTTGATCACATATTTGGCTTAATCATTCCTTTGGGGATATTAATTGCCAATGCATACAAAAGATTAAGCTACTAGAAAATTGTTGACCCAAGTTCCAAGAAAATCATGCTGTACAACACAGTTGCCAATCTTAATTACAAATTCTTGTCATTTCAAAATGGAAAGTAATTCATTTCACACAAGCCATAGGGTTGGTAGTAATTTTTGAATTAAATGCAAAAACAAAACATTCATCTACACCTTGCGGAAAAATTAGTTAAGTGTTGCATGCAAAGTGTTTAGACACTTAAAAGTTTATTTTTGAAAAATGCTACCTAGAGCAACAAAAATTTCTAGTGCACAACCACAATCGAGGTAAAATTTGCAGAGAGTTCAAGATAAGCATAAGCTTCTAGCAAGAAGAGATGGAAAAAAATTCACAAGCACAAGGGGAGGTAGCCCAAAATTTGTTTAAATCTATGTAAGCAACACCAGTTGTCAGTAACTTCAACACCATTTCTTATGCTATGCCTGGTATACCAGACAGGCGAAAGTGGGTGAACACACAAGAGCTAGAGAAGCCCAAAAATCATAGAGACCAGGCCCTAGTCCAGGAGAGTTGGAATAATTTTCATGATCTCAACCTTGCAAAAACCCCAAGTCTTTAAGGGACACTGCCTATGAAAGGATGAAGGTATCCAAAGACCATATGTCAACAACACGAAAATTATGGCTCAATGGGATTCCACAATATATGGTCCCATTTGTGCACTATTTCTTAGAATTAATTGATGCAACCATTGCAAATTTTGACCCAAGCACAAAAAAATTGAGGGTCAGACCCTAAAGGTTCATGTCACTGTGGGAGTAGTTTGGAATATGTTGTGCATTCCCAACCTCAAGAATAGAGCAAAGAAATGTGAGACATTTACTCCAACAAAAGGGGCAAAAATATGGAAGGGTATGGATAAGATTCTGGACTATTTTAACAAAGAAACCAAAAGGCTCGTAGAAAACCACAAGAAGCCACCAAATATCCCGGTACAACACGATGCTTTCGATCAGACTTGCAAGAGGCATTTTCAATGTTAGCATTTTTTTGCAATCTGGACATTGAGAAGGAGGTGCACACATTTCAATTGGGCCTTGGTTTCTAATTTCGCTGGTAACACAATCTTTTCTAGTATGTTTTCTTAGAATACCTTGTTGAGCAGATGATAGAGCAAATACAAGACTACTTGACTCAATAAAAATTAAGGTTTCTTTCATATCTTTCTCATATGTTTTTACATTGGAACCTTGATTTATTTTCCAAGTGTGTGTGGTTGTCTAGTTTTGACGAAAGAGGCAGTTCTATGAAGGCCACTTTTTGTATGGACCCCTCTCCTCTCTTCCACTTTTGACTATTATGCATTTTCAAACTATTTCTTAGCTCCGATTTTGCAAGATTTGCAAGGAGAGGATGATATTAATCGACTCAATAAGGAGTAGATGACATGTATGTATAATATCACTCCTAGATGTGATTGGTTCTTTGGAGCATATTTCACATTCATTCGGATTAGGGGCTTCACCAGGGAGTCATTTTGGCTTCCAACATGCGTAACTAATTGAGTGCTAGCTCTTGAAATTTTTCGATAGACATGTATTATTGATGTTACCTTCTGCGGAGGAAGAGCACACAAGAAGTGATTTTTCATATGTTTGATAAGTTTCAAGACAATGATCTTAAAAAAGTAGTCACACGCATTGTTGCAAAATAAGTTGGCTCATTTAGGGTTGGTGATGATTTGCGACAAGACGTATTATAATCCTTTCAATGATCTACCATATGAGCATATTAGAGTAGCACATAGCTCTCAACCTTAGTAGGAAAATAGGCACAACCCTTTGGTGGATGATGATGAGTTGCTAGTTGACCTAATTCAAATTCTGATAGAGGAAAATAGACCACCATGGCATAATTTCTACTTTGTTGTGGCGGAGTACAATTTGAGAATTGAAAAATGGGATCTACCCTATTTAGAAAGTTAAGAGATGAAGAGGAATGGACTATAGAAAAAATTAGGGCCTTCTGGATATATCACTAAGAGATAAAATAAAACTTAATGCCCCTTATGAGAGTATGAAGGATGATGAATAGTTTGAGAAGCTGTGGGATGATGAACATTCAGAGCCCAAATAGAGCGGAAGTGAGGGAAATGACCCTGAAGAAGAGTCTGAAGAACAAGTAGAGGAGGAAGTCGAGACATCGATGTCCTCCACTTGACAAAAGAGAAATTTCATGTCTATGTTGCCTGAAATGTGTGATTGAACATGTCGAGAGCATAAAAGACACTCATCTGGGCCTTCAAAACCACAAGGGTGCTCCAACTGTAGCAGTCAGTGACTAAAAAGGTGGAGGGCCCCTGACCTACTAAACGACAACGCACATAAATTCTTGTCAGAGAGGCTTCATAAGAACTTGTCGTAAGCCAGGTGCTCATCGCAAGCCAGGAGGCTGAAGTAATTAAGGAGCCAACAACAGTTAGTAGGTTTCTTTTGCTCCTTATTTTCTTACTTCTTAGTCTTTAGTATCATCTGCTATCTATGTGGCACCCCTCACTGCAACTATCAAACCAACCCTTTCCACCTCTGCCTCAATGGTAGTGAAAGGTTTCATTGAATTTTCCCAAATAGGGCCATTCATCATAACACCCCCATGAACCCTTACACTAGCTGCCACTACCCAATCTCTTCTCACCTCTCTTTCTGAGAGCTTAGTTTCCATTGGCACCCCCATTGCTACTATTACCTTGGGTCTGACCCATTTTTCTCAGCAAACGAACTCTATAATGACCACTCCATCACCATTTTAACCAATGATCCCTTCCGCTGGTTCACAGAACAAGCTGTGGCATATTCCTCATTTCTCCCTATAGACTTTCAGTCTCAAAAAGAAGAAGGCATCGAGCCCGATACACTCACATTCCCTTTTTCCCTACCTCCTGGTGCACCATTCGTAGGTGGGCTAGTTTAGTAGCCAGGATAATTCATTACACAAAGTGAGAATACTAAGCAAGCATGGATTCTCTAAATTGAAAAGAGGAAAGCTAAGGATGATGAGAAGCCAATGGTGTCAAGGGTCTATACAGTTTAGAACAAAGCTCAAGGAACGCTAAACTCACAACCATGTACCGAACGTGGTCAAACTGCAAGGTTAGATGCAACCAAAGGATTACAACATTTATTCCATGGGACTTGAAATGAATGCAACACAACCACAAGAAAAAGTAAAGCTCATGGAGGAAACATCGTGAGTTGTAACAACTGACTTCCTCCAATCTAGCCGCTAACTAAAAAAAAGGGAAGAGAAGCTGAAGGAGATGAAGGGAAGGATTGATTTCTTGGAGAACAGGGAGAAATAACTAGAACCAAATTTTAATCTCTTGTCAAAGAATGTGTAGGTAGTAGAGCATGAGTGAGATAGACTTCGAGAGGAGCTTTCAAAATCCCAAGTCGTGGATCCTATCCTAATAGATGAACTCCTAAAAAAGAATAAAGATTATCAAGGCCAATTATCCATGGAAGAGAAAAATCTTCAACAAAGAAATGAAGAATTTGGATGTCTGTGGATCAAACATGAGGAGGAGATAAAGCTAAAAGATGAAGAGCTTGAGAATCAACAAGCTCAATTTGAGCAAAAATCACAAGAAAAGGATACTGAATTTGAGAGCCGAAGGGCTCAATTACAAAAAGATCTTCAAGAGACAAATTTTTCTCTTGAAATAGAGTTGGAAAATCACAACCAGGCCAAGAAGAAGTGGTCTAAAGAATCAAGTCAGTTACAAGGACAACTTGCATCCACAAACAAGATAATTGTGAAACTAACACAAGATGTTATCTCAAAGGATGTAGAAATCACCCTTTTAAAGAGCACTCCCCAAGTCCCTGCTACCCAACTAGACCTCAGCCTGATAGCCCAATAACTATATGTCTCACACTAGGAAAAGGTCAAGTCCTTTTTTCCGAAGCTACAACCAATGCTCTAATTCATTTCATAGGGAAAAAACTTGAGTAAAGAGGTCTACGAAGCCATTTAGAAGTTTCCACATTTTATCAAAAATAAGGTTCTCGAGGAAAAAAGGTTGTTGAATAGGCTTTACCTAGTTTCAGATGAGGACTTAGCAACCATAGGAATTGAGGATTGAAAGGTTGCTAGCATAACAAAAAACAAATTCATCCATTTCCACTTACCCATCCTTAGGGCCAACACATGTACAACTACATTGGACCACACTATGAATAATATGCGGGAAAGTATCTCCCATTTGAATGAGATGTGTCTACCTTCAACATTCCTTGAAGATGAATCGATAGCCTTAGAAGAACAAATAGCAGAAATGATTGAAGAAAAGCAGTAAGACTAGACCATTTTCCAGAGCTTCAGCGAACCTCCCACCATGGCAGATATTAAAGGTATGGTTCATCCAATTGCACAACTACTATTTAATTGTGAATCAGAGGTTGGTTTACCTATGATGCCTCCTTATAAAGAAATCCTCAATCTAAGCGGAGTGTAGGAGAATTTGCATGACATATCGATACCATCTAAGGTTGATTGGTTGCCTCTACAAGCTACCCTTTCTAAACTCTGATTTCGTCACTCGATTGAGGTAAGCTCTAGTCTTCATGCCAAGGAAAATTTTGGGCTCATCATTCCTTAAGCGAAATGCCCCTGGTAGTTGCCAAAATTTGTGAACATAAAATTCATCTAGGACTTTTTAGATTTTGTTTATTTTCGCTAAGTACTGGCCCATGCCTAAATGAATATCATCGACACTTTTTTATGAACTCTTCCACGTGTATGCTCAACACTCACCGAAGGGATTCTTCCCTTCACTTTTCAAACATCCCTTGCCATACTTCCACGTGTCATCACTGCACACACATAAAGGCTGCTTCCTTTCATTTTGAGTCAGGCCCCACCTACATGCCACATAGCTTTCATCCACTTATGCTTTGGTATACCCCATAGTCGGTGCTAGTGGAAAAGCACACTTGCACGTGTCTTCCTGGTGAAAACTTTCAATGGATAGAAGGAAAAGTGAACCAAGGGATTTGAAATGTCGCCACATGTCTCTTCGGCGAAGAATTCTTCAAAGCAATGGATGGAGTGAATTTCTAGCTGTGATATTCTACCGCATGTTCTAACTGCCTCACTAGGTTGCAACACTTGTCTAAATGAGGATTTGCTGGGACCACTGCCATCATTCGCAGGGGATGCAATCAACTACATGTTGAGGCTCAAATATTTTCTATTGCAATGACTAGGGAAATCATTGCTGCTACATCATTGCTATGGATGCCAAATCATTTTTGTTACTACTTGTCAGGTGGTGGGATTGTTCACTATATATGCTACTCTTTGTTTCTGAAAAGGAGTTCCAAAATTTGAGAGTTCTGATTCTAGTTCTATGAGTTTTACAGGTTATAGAATCATAGGAAATACAGATTTTAGGAAGACACTAGGCCTTTTTATTGTTTTATATTTTTGTAGAAAGACTTACAAATTGTTCCTATTTTTTGGCCTCTTTGTTTTTCTCATGTTATTTGATAAACTTTATACTGTGCCAATATTGTTTTTTAATGGTTCATTTGCAGAACCTCTATAATTTAAATGCAAGTTTGCTAGTCTAGATCATGTCTTTTGACTCCTCTTTTTAGTAGATGTGTGTGAAGATTATTTTATGTCATTGAATACACTGTTCATACTTAAAATATTTAAATTATGTTAATCTAGGACATATAAAATTGTTGAATAGGCCCTTAGATTGTATCCAAAAGATACATTTATCATGCCTTTTATCTAAGTCTTGGCACATCACCTTAGCTAGATCTTTCATTTTTATATTTTCTTCCTTTTCCCTTTCCAAACTCCAATTACAAAAGAAGTCAAATTCTTAAAAAACTTGAAGGTCACTCAGTTTAGCGCAATAGGTCCCCCATAAACTGAGTTTCCCACAAGAGGTTGTTACCTTGCCAAGTTTTGGCATCAATTCTACTATTCTTTTGAAGCATCATGATAAAAATTTGCACATTTTAGCAATAATATTCCCACATATTAGTTTGACTATTCTTACCTGCCTTCACTCTTAGAAGCTTGTGGCACTTCTTTGGATCTAGAAAATGACTCATGGCTTTGTGATGACAGGGATAGCAGTTATACACCTCATTGCACTAGTGCACTTTTAGCTTAAAACAAACCTCTTAACACATACCCTAAATTCTTGAACAAATTATGGTGTGCACCAGTTTCAAATCACCTTCTTTCATACAATGGAGTCTTTCATTGCTCACATAACTATTGTTTTCATTCAATAATCTATTTGGAAACCAACTTCAAATACACAACCACTTAAGCAATAATTCCAACTTCAATGCACAATCATGTTTAGGAAGGGATTAAACATTCAACTCCACAATCTAGATGTTACTAATATTACAACAAATATTCATAGTGAAACATACCCGTGTATATGAATTCATCATTCAATAGATAATAGTGGATAACAATGGCAGTATCATAGTCTTAACAAGATGATGGACATAATGATAAAACATATGCAAGATACATCAACAAAGATACACCAAAGTGACACCAATGATTAAATAACCTGTGTTGTCCTTACTAAACCTCTTCCATTTCCTTCTTTAGACACCCTCTATACAACTTCAACATAGCAATAAAGGGAAATAAAAAAGCCACACAACCTACCAGATCGAGCACCTTCTCACACCATTTTCATAGGCACGAAAACATCAAAGCTCTGATACTAGTTGTTGTGAAAAATGCATAATACTTTTACTTATTATTCATCAATATTCAAGGAATACATCTGCATTTTTACACAATAGCACAAGCGGTTAAACGGTTAATAGAGATATTTAGTTAACCTATCAAACAACTAACAATGTAATAATACAATTATGCAAACATGTGTGCAATGGGTACCCTGAATAGGTGTGGAAGGTCAATCAAAGAAAATTTGGTCTAATTTTTTTCATACATTTGTGTAGTACTTAGGAGGCTCAATTGGCTGGTCTTGCAATAAATGTCTTAATAGAGAAGCGATAGATTCAAATCAATATGGATCGAATTGTGATTGAAACAAAATATTTGAATCAACAGTCAAGCTCCATTACCAGCAAGCTCATGTTATGTTATATATGGAGAGAGGGGGAGAGAGGGATATATAGAGTGGGAAGAGCAACAAAGAGAGATGGGTAAGGAGATAGAGATAAAGAGGAAGATAGATATAGAGGTGGAGATGGAGAAGGAGAAGGAGGAGGAGAAGGAGAAGGAGAAGGAGAAAGGGATATGGAGAGATAGAGTGAGGAGAGAGGGATATATAGAGATGGAAAAGATACAAGTATAGAGAGAGATATAGAATGATAAAGATAGAGATAAGAAGTGATATACATAGAGAGGGAGAGATATAGGGGTAGAGAGAGATGGAGAGAAAACAAATAGAGATAGAGGGAAAGACTGAAAAAAAGGTATTAAGAGATAGAGATAGAGAGGTGAAAAGATATATAAATAGAGGTCTAGGGAGAGGGAGAGGGAGACATGTCTAGAGATATTACGAAAGAGAGGAAGATAGAGGTAGAGATGAATATAGAGTGAGAGAGGAGGAGAGATACAAATAGATAGTGAGATGGAGGTAGAGGGGAACAAATACATAGAGAGATAGAGAGAGGTAGAGGGAGAGATAAAGATATAGAGAAATAGGGAGATAGATAGAGATAGAGAGGAAGAGAAGAGAGAGATAGAGAGAGGGATAGGGGGAATGAAATAGACAAGCATAGATAAGTAGATATAAAACTAGAGATGGATAGAGGGAGAGATAGAGATATATCGAGAGAGAGAGAGAGACTAGGGGGAGAGGAAGAGAGATAGTCAAAGAGGGAGGGATAGATGAGAAAAATATGGATAGAAAAAGATAGAGAGGAGTGAGAATAAAATATAGAGTACGAGAGATGGAGGGAGACATGGAGTGAGTGATGGAGAGATAGAGATAGAGATAGGGAGGGAGAATAAAGGATTATGTGTGTGAGTGAGAGAGAGGCATAGATACATAAATAGAGGATACAGGAAAAGTAGAAAGACATAGAAAGAGGGAGTGATAGGGAAAGAGGAAGAGAGAGAGGGATATAAAGAGGGAGATATAGGTATAGGAGGGAGAGATATAGTGAGATACAGTGGGAAAGATAGAGGGAGAAGAGAGAGATGTGAGTTGAGGTAAGTAGATAGAGATAGGGGGAGAGATAGAAATAGGAAGACAAAGATGGAGATGGAGAGAGAGGATGAGGGAGAGAGAGAGAAGTAGAGATAAAAGAGGGAGAGACAAAGAAATATCATGAGAATGAGAGAGGGGGAGATGGCAAGATAACATGATAGAGATATGAAGTTATATATAGAGATATAGAGGTAGAGAGAGGGCTATATATATATATATAGAGAGAGAGAGAGATATCTATGCGAAAAAGAAAGATATTTTTATATCTATATCTCCCTCTCTATCTCTCTATCCCTCATTGTCTTTAAATCTTTATCTTCTTCTCTTTCTTGTATTTATCTCTATACTTTTCTTCCCTTTTGTAGTGTCAAAAAAAGTAACCCCTTTTTAGACTTAATTTGGAAATAATTGATATATAATTAACTTAATAATGCCTTGGTTTAGTGTTGTAATTTTTTGTACACATTCACATTAATATAGGCCCCTTTTTTAAAAAATGTACTTAATTTGTACATTATTTATGGTGTTGTAAAGTGTTGTATGACACTTTCACACTTATCTAGGGTTTCATTAAATAATTGTGGCTAAGTAAGCTTAATTGACCCATTAAATTTGAATTTAAGTCTTATTAATGCCACTTTCCAAGGAATCCATCCCAACATCCAATAATCAAATTGAATAGCATTTAATTTGGAAAAGTCAAGGTCCTAGAAAATGATGTTAGGATCCATTTTCCTTTATTAGCGAATGGGTCCTCTCCACGTAGGACCCCCCTTTCTATGCATTTTTTAAATGGGTTTTTGATGTACTTTCAACCTCCCAAAGCAAGGTCCTAGAAAGTTGTGCTAGAACCCATTCACCTTTAGTGGTGAATGGGTCCTCCTCACATAGGACACCCCTTTTTGAATTTAATTGTGGTAGGATTATAATGATTTTTAATGGACTGGATCTAGTGTCGACTTGAATTATTTGAATTTTGGGGTTAATCTCTAGATTTAGTATAAATTTGGGTTTAATTCACATAGTTTCACCCTAAGCAACCTAGAAACTTTGAGAGAGCATCCTAATACTTTACAAGAGAATTAGAATAGCACTTCAAAGGCATTCAAGGGTAGATTAGTGAAGTCTTAATGTAGCAATTCAAGTTTATTTATTCATGTCAAAGGTATAGTGCATTCAAGCAAGTTGTTGAGTTAAAACTATTGATGTAGCATTAAAGATCCATCTTGCAAGCATGGTTTCACATCCTATTTCAGATCAAGATCTACATTTTTCATGGCCACTTCATGGCCACTTCATGTTAGTTTGTAGATTTGTATTCCAATACAACTTCCAAGGCATCAATATCACTTCAAGTTTCATGTTTCATGCTTCTATTTCATTATTTCATTTTTTTTTAATTACCTAAAAGGGGTTTGACCGAGGAAAAACCCTATTCACTAACAATCAACAAGATTTTCTTCTCTTGAATGTGTGTTTACAAATTTATAGGTTGAAGATCAAGTCGAGAACAAAGTTGAAGCAAAATTGTCAAAGTTTTCAAGTTACAAAGTTGTCATTCACAGTGCAAGAATACAAAAAGAAGGCTACAAAACTTGTTGCAAGTTTTCAGGAGGTAACAACTGAGGATATGAGATTGTAGAATGAGAGGAACAAAACCCATAAATCAGATTCCTGAAACCCTAAGAAGACCCATTCGCCACTAAAGGAGAATGATTCCTCAAAGAGGCCTAAGGTAGTGAAAACCTAGGATTTGGGAGTGTAGACTGAGAGAAATGAGACCCAAAAGTCAGTTTTCAGAACCCTAAAAGGGACCCATTTGACACTAAAGGCGAATGAGTCCTCTGTGACCTAAAAAAAAAAAGATTTCTACAAGGTGCACATTATTTCAAGCTCTCAAATCTCCCCTTTTTATTTCTATAATAGTTAGGATCAATTTCTGATTGTTATTTGGGCATTTTGGCACTGATAATTGAATGAAACACACATCTAATGAAAATTAGGTTCATCATTGGTACTCTATTGATGGTGAACCTATTTTTCTATGTTTCATAATGGTGAACTTGACCTCTTGAATATTGCAATTTTCTAATTTTGAAGTCTTACATTGCATCCTATGTTAGATATTGCATTCATTTGTAGTGAATTAGATCTCATATAGGTTTTCTTACTTTGCATTCAAACTTGCATCTCATTTAGGGTTTAGAATTGCATTGCTTTACATTTCTTAAATTTGAAAAAATACAAAAACAAATCAGTCATCTTGCATATCACTTAGATCTCATAAAATTGCATTTGAAAATCAAAAGAACATTGCACTTTAAAATTAGGTCTTTACATTCCTGATTTTATTTTATTTTCACATTGCATTTCTAGAAAATATAAAACTACAAGTTATTGTCTCAAACTTGGAACTAAAAGACATTATAGAAAGCCTAAAAATCATTCAAAAATGGTTACAAAATCCTAATCAAGGACCCATTTTCCTTTAATGGTGAATGAGTCCCTGATCAGGCTGGGCCTATACCTTATAGCATCTGAAAAGCATTAAAAATCACTTATAAATTAGTAAAAACATTTGAAAAATCCTTAACTAGGACCCATTCGCCCTTACTAGTGAATGAGTCCTTGATAGGTCCTGATCTACAATTTTCGGGATTTGAAATATCTATTTTAAGTTTTTGTTTATTGTTGTTACTTGTTTGTTTCAATTTTTTTTAAAATTTTGTTTCATTAAATTCACTGAATTTAGCTTAATTTTTTTCATTTAGTGCACTATCAAAATTCAAAAGTGTATTTAAAAAATTTCACTTTTAGTGTGAAGCACAATGTAATTAGTCAATTTCCATGTTTAGAATATGAAATTACATAGTTTACTTTTTCATGTTAGCAAGTTTCCTTTTAAGAGATGTGGTTTTGATATGGTTAAGAATTGATTGCATAAGTAAAAAATCCCTTTTTCGTCAAAATTTTGACGAACACAACTAAGGAATCACCGAAAAGGTCCGACGAAGTTGCTATAGCTGCGATGAAGGCTTCATCGTAACTCCTTATCCATTTTGTCACAATTTCGATGAAGTCCACCGAAGAATCACATAAAAGGTCCGACGAAGTTGCTTAGTTGCGATGAAGGCTTCATCGTAACTCCTTGCCCATTTCATCGTAATTTTGATGAAAGCCACTGACGAATCACATAAAAGGTCCGACAAAGTTGCTTAGCTATGAAGAAGGCTTCATCGTAAATACTAGCCCAATTCGTCGAAATGACGAGGAACTCCTGGTGTTCTTTTGATACAAATTTTTTGTCGATATTTCGATGAACATCCGAGTCATTTTATGATGCTGACGACCGATGAATCTGCACTGTTATTTCAATGTTTATTTCATTATTGGCATTGCGACGAAAAAACAATGACGAAATTGTTTTCATCATTTTGTCACTTTTCCGACAAAGATTTGTCGAATGACCGACGAACGTCCATCAAAAAATGGTGTCAAATTCAGTAGTGAAGAGAGTTTTGAAGAATCTATTGTAATAGAAGAAGTTGAAAATAATGAGGATGAACATGAGGAACCTCTTACTCCACCTTTGAAAAGGTCCACAAGACAATGAAATCCAGTTGACAGGTATAGCCTACCTGATTTTTGTTGTAAATTTTCTTTGTTATGTACTGATGATGAACCTAGATCTTTTAGGGAGGCTCTATCCTTAGAAGAATGTGAGTCTTGGATGTAGGACATGCAGGATGAGATGATGTCTTTGGAAAAATGTGACACCTAGGATCTTGTTAGTTTTGCCAAAGGAAGAAAGGCCATTGGTTGTAAGTGGGTATATAAAAAAAGTTTGGTGCAAATGGTAAGTTGGAATGATATAAGGCCAAATTAGTGGCCAAGGGATACTCCCAAAGAGAGGGAGTTATTTTTGGTGAAATATTCTCTCATGTTGCTAAGTTAACTTCTATTAGATTCCTTTTATCCATTGTTGTTGCTTATGACTTAGAAATAGAACAAATGGATGTTAAAACTACTTTCTTGCCTGGGGATCTTGAGGAAGAAATTTACATGCAACAACCTGATGGTTTTGTTGTGAAAGGAAAAGAACACTTGGTTTGCAAGTTAAAATGGTCTCTATATGGTTTAAAACAGTCGCCTAGGATGCAATACCAAAAGTTTGGTGCCTTTGCATTAAAGTTGGGTTTTGTTAGAAGTAATGAGGATCATTGTGTTTATTTTAAAGTTATTGATGATCAAATACTAATTATTTTCTTATATGTGGATGATATGTTGTTCATTGGTAACAATTAAGAAATGAGTAGGGAGCTTAAAACTTAGCTTTCTATAAAATTTGATATGAAAGATTTAGGGGTTTCTAAATATATTCTTGGGATGGAAATCATTAGGGATCGGGTTCACAGAAAGCTTTGGTTAAGTCAGAGTAAGTATGTTAAGACTATTTTGCAGAGATTTAATATGTAGGACTATAAACTAGTAAATATTCTATTTCCTATTGGTACTAAGTTAAGTTTAGACAAGTGTTCTAAAATGGATGATGATATTGATGAAATTTCTAAAGTTCCTTATGCTAGTGTTGTCAGTAGTTTAATGTATGCAATGGTTTGTACTAGACCAGATATAGCCCAAGCAGTGAGAGTTCTAAGCAGATTTATGTCTAACCCTGGTAAAGAACATTGGACTTTTGTTAAAAGGGTATTCAGATATTTACAAGGCACTTCTAATTATTATTTGGTTTATCATGGTACATATAATGTTGATAAGTCATTAGACATATAGGTTTTTGTTGATGCAGATTGGGCAGGTGACTTGGCCAGTCAAAGGTCCACTAGTGGCTATGTGTTTACTTTGTTTGGAGGTGTAGTGAGTTGGATGAGTAAAAGACAACCTAAAATTGCTTTATCTACCACTGAAGCAAAGTATATGGCTGCTACATATAATTATAAGGAGGTAATTTGGTTACAGAGACTTGGTAATGGTATTGGTTTTGATTGCAAGATAGTGAAGACCGGATGTGATTGTCAGAGTGCCATATGTTTGGCTAAAAATCCTATGTATCATGCGCGTACTAAGCATGTTGATGTTCAATATCACTTTGTGCGATTAATGGTTGAGAATGGACAAGTCTTGATTGAAAAAGTTGACACTTTGGATAATGTTGCAAATGTGAGATGGGGTTAGAAATCAAATAGCATAGACAAAGTGACAGCGAACACTACTAAGCTATTAAACCACATCCAAACAAGAGAAAAAAAATAATGGAGAGAATAAAAAATGTAAAACATAAAAGAAAGCACTCCCTATTATGGTTGATTCTTTCTCTTGCTCTCCTTGTTATGCAACTTTTCCCTCAGATTTGTTGAAACACTTGTGGAAAAACTGCAAATGGTAGCAAAAAATTTGAAGATAATTAGCTGTTAAGCTGAAAATGGAGAAGGAAGGTTGTTTTTATAGACAACCATTCGAATGGACAGTTGAGATAAATCTTCTAGAAAGATTCCAAGATCAATGGATGAGAATGCATGAGAGAGATGTTATGAATTGGATGGTTGAAATTAAGTCTTAGAAAAGATGCCAAGATCAACGGTCCAGGATTGATGCACCAAGAATATTCCATGCATGGAAAAGCTATGATAGACATGCAAGACGTGCAGGCTATGACAGAAATGAATGTTATTGCAGGGGATTATGACAGAGCATCTTTGACTAGGTGGAGGTGCATAAATAATTTATTTTAAATTATTTATTCAAAAATGGAGAAAATGTACAAGTGGAAAATAAATTATTTATTTAGAGAAAATGACAAAAGGAGCATTTAATTAAAATTTATCAATTTAATTAAATGGAGAGATGAAAATTAGTCCTTAAATAATTAATTTAGATTAATTATTTAAGAGGGGAGGTGGCATGAGATAGTTAAATAATTTTAATAATTATTTAACTATAGAAGAATTAAAGGACCATGAATAGATAAATAATTAATGGTAATTATTTAACTATAGATGAAAGGTGACAAAATAATTAAATAAATAATAATTTATTTAACTATTGAAGAAGAGGGAGAAATTAGTGGCGCAATTAGTTTATTTAATTGATCAGGATAGAATAAAGATTAGAAAGTGAATTAATTAAATAATTATTAAAAATTATTTAATTAATAGAGGAATATGATCAAACATAATTGAATAACTAAAATTATTCAATTATCAAAGGATGAGGATGAAGAATAATGACACTCGCAAGCTTAGGAATTTTTATAGTGTCTACAACAGATTCTCTTGCGAATCCACTCACCGCGGATAAGTTCTCTTGGTGCAGGAAGGCCATGGGCCTTTATCACTGTACTTGATTCTATGTAATTGTATCTCTATGGGTGTAATTTACAATGTATGATGTCAAGTGGGAGAATGTTAGGATTTAGGTGCCATCAACCTTGTAAATCCTTTAATTAATTATTCACCTAAAGTTTTTTGTACATTTACCCATAAGAGATGAAACCATTTGACCAACGGTAGTGAAAGAGACAATGTAAATGCAATGTTACTGTTACCATTTTTCCTTTTAGAAAAAGGACAAAATAGCTAGGATTCCCACTTTGGAATCTTCTAGAATAAGGTTGTTGGGTCAAAAAAGGGTGTTGTAAGAGTATTTATGACATGTATGATAGTTGTCATAAGATGCTATGATAGTATAACAGATTCCCTATAACAGAATATGCTATTTTTTAGACCCCAGGTGCCCATGCATGACAGATGCCTTATGACAGTTGTAAGGGCATCTATAAGAGGCTATTTTTGGTATTATTTGACCATTTCAAGGAGGGAGGTGTGATTTTTTCTAGGTGGTATTGCTGCCTATTGTTTGGTGAAACCATGGTGGTTTTCATACTCACAAATCTCTTTAAATTGGGGCCTTGAGCTAGAGTTATTCAATTAAGTTTTGCAAGTTTGTAGGGTAACAGGGTGCTGCTAGATTTTACAGTGGTTGATAAGAGAAGTCTATTGCTGCATGTAATATTTCAAATTATTAGTAATATACTTGCCTCTCTTTCGGTGGTGGAGTTTTTTCCCTTCGGGGTTTCTCCACGTAAATCTGTTGTTGCATGTGTTATGATTCTTCTATCTCTTTCTCTCATTCTTTCTTTACACTAAGGCTAAAGGTTAATCTACATATTTCAGATTTGCATTCACTTATTTAAGTTCATATTGCAAGCTTTCTTCACCTTGATAATCAACACCTTCATCATTTGAAAAAGGGATATTTTCACTTGGCTTCTTAAGCAAGTTTTAACCTTCAACCTTTTGGACAAGTCACCTTTGACCTATGTGAGTAGTTCAAAAGTGTGTTTGTTTGACGCAAGTGTGAACCCTTGATTAAAATATCATCATGCATTCTCATCTATTGATGAGAATCCATGAACAATGCCTCTCATCTCCTTCATCTTGGACCATTGATTAAACTTTTTGATCTCAACCTTTCATTCCTCATTTTCTCTCCAATAAATAGGTCACTATTTGCAGACAAATGGATCCATCTTTTAATTGCAAATTCATGTTGTTGAATTCACTTGCATCCATACTCTCATATTTACTCACTTTTTAGCTTATATTAGTTAACTTTAATTGCATAATAGCTTAAAGTGTCCATTAATGGCTTCCATGCATCCATCTTAGTTTGTATATGAATTAGGGTTTTCATATTTTAGCTTAGAATTATCTTATATTAGATTAGCAATAGCATAATCAATTCATTCTTGACATAAAATCATGGTAACTTAGCTTGCATCATGTTCATTTTTAGCATAAACTAGGTTTTCATACATTAATCACAATGGTTTCATTGATTCTCTTCAATAGAATAAACTAAAATAGGCTCACTGATCACAAGATTAGGAAAGGGTCATTGTTTCACATCAACACATGGCCACCAATTCCAAAATAAGATAAGTTTTAAATGGGTTCGATTAGGAATTTAACTTTTTTCTTAGTTTCTAGCTTTCAATTTTAGTAAACTTCTTAGTTTAGATTTCCAATTTGAATGATATTGTTTGTAGATGTAGGTTTGTTTGGTGAAGTTATACTTCGATTCATCGTGAATCAAGTGTAATCGACGCTCACCAACATTTCCTCATCTCATAGTTGGATTCATCCCTTGTCATTCTAGAAATCAATTTATCTTTCTTTCTCTCCTTAGGTTGACCCCAACTTTCAAGAAACCTACTCCAATCTAGAGTTTCTTCCTCTAAAATAATTGGTTTCTACTTTAATCTTTTCTCCAGCCAATCAAGAGTAGTTGATTGTTGGATTTTTGTATTTTCTTGAGAGATATCCTACTATTGTTGATCTTTGGATGGTTGGTCTTCAATATCTTTAGGATTGTTATCAGCTTCTTCTTGATTTTTTAATTCTTCATCCTTATCTTGAGTATTTGATACATCTATATGTTCCTTCATAGGAGGTTGAGAAGGTATCTCCTTTGTTATATCTGATTATTCTTTTTTTCTTTGTGCTTTAGAGATTGATTATTATAATTTCCTTGTGAAATTATTGAGTTCTCCACTCTTAGGTGTTGGAACATCCTCTTATTCCTCTTCTTCAGGATTCATAGAGACATTCTCTTCTTTATTAACACCTTCATTCAATGACATATTTTGAATAGATGTAGGAGGAGTATTATTTCCTATAACTGCTCTCTTTGCTTCATCTTGAACTTCATTAGTATATATCTCTTCAACATTTTCTTCATGCTTATTCACTAGATCCTCCACATTCTCTATAGGGAGAGTTTTCTTCTTTGGAGGACTTCTAACAGACACCTATGGCCTTTCTTCTAAACTTTCCACATCAACCACTTTGGCTTGAGTAGTATCCTCTTCAACAACCTTTACCTTCTTGGATTCAACCATCTTTTGACCCTCAGTGACTAGTTTCCTTTTCTTGGAAGGTTGGGATTTTTTAGTTCCTTCTTCAACAATTTATTTTGATGGATTTCTTACCTTATCATTTGGTTTCCTCCCAAGTTCTTCTCCTTTGGCTTGGATCCTAGTTATTCTTTTTATTATAAACTATACTTATTCTACATCTTCTTCTTCATGATTCCCAGTCATATCATCTTGAGTATTTCCTATTTCCTCCTTTGAATGGCACTCTAGATCTTCCATCAAGTCATAAGTGAACTTAGTGCCTATTTCCTCTAATTCAAAAATATTATTCATCACCCACAACTTAGAATAGTTTAATACAAGAGCATTGAGTTGATTCAAATCAACTATCTCCTCCTCCAACCAGTTCACAGTAGGGAGTGGCTTATCTTTGTATTGCTCATAATCATGATACTACATAGGATCCTCCTCATCATCTACCTAATCAGGAATGTTGGCTATTTTATGAAGTCTGACCAGTCTCGAAGACAACTTTGAATATTTTCTTTTTATCACTTCCATTTCATCTTTATAGTTTTCCCAATAGTCCTCAATATGATCCTTATGTTTGAATTCCATGTTGGCCATCTTTTGTGCAATACCATAGGGATCAAAGTTTCCCCTATATGTATGTAAGTATAAGTGGAAATGAACCATCTCTTTTCAGAATGGTGGGCACTTTATATAGAAGGACAGGCCCCCATACCTCCAATCCTTAAAGGAAATTCACTTCCAAACCCTGTTTTATGCATATTCTTCAAGACAGTATCAAATGCAACCAATTGTCTTGTCACTTCCAACAATATGAGCTTGTCAGTAGGGTACCTGGGGAGTCTAAAGTGCACCTGTAGAGATCCATGCACTCTAATGTATGAAAAAATTGTAAATTGAATAAACCAATAACCATACTTTTTGATTAAATCTTTGGCATCTAGTAAAATTATGACATGGAGGGCATCTTGCAACATTCTTATAATGCACATGAGGAAAGCAACATTGACCCTCCTATAATTGGAGGTATTCAATGCAACTGAGGGTATACATCACAAATTTTATCCTTACCTAAGACTCCCTTGTAGCTTAGACCTTTGTACTTATTCTTACTAGCAAGAAAGTACACAAGATATGAAGTCATATTGAATTTCCTTGTGTCTTGCACATGTCTAAACTACATGTCTAAGTTATCACTAATGATACCTTCCCAATGGTAGTGAGTGCCTTTTACAATTTGTGAAATGACATAAAATATCCACTCCTTGAACATGAATGCCTCATCCAATCCTATAACTCTTCCCAATAAGGTAATCATGTCATTGTATTCCTACTTGATGTTAGCTCTATATAATTTATTGGCAACTTGGAGTAATGTGATTTAGGATTATTAATGCAAGATTGTGTGTGTGGTCAAAACATGATAGGGCCACAACAATCATATCTTCAGTGACTTTTATCTATATCTTCATCTCACATGACTCACTGGGTGAATGTTCAGCCAAAACATCATTTAATAATATTTTTGATTTGTTTTCAATATCATGGCTCTCAATACCAACTACCTTAATCAAATCCTCTTTGTATAATTCATATTTTGAACTATGTTCAAAAGGTATTTTGTCCACTGTTGTAATTTCCTTTCCATCCACTTGTTCCTCATTAACAATGTAAGGTTTCAACTTTCCTTCACATTGTTAGAACACATTCTTAACCAACTCATAAGCAATTGAAGTGACCTATTTTTTCTTTAGTACAACCAACAAGAAAGTTATGATAGGTTGGAAAATAACACCACTTTCATAAATAATTGAAGCCATAATGATTCTCATGTAGTCTTGTATAGATTGGTCATGATCCTCATAGATAGCAACCAAGAAATGGTGAAACATCTGTAGAATAAGATCACCGCAATCATAATCAATCAAGAGAACACATGAGATCACCTTTTCCATAAATTCACTTGAACCTTAACCCTCTTACCAAAAGGACTTATGATAGAACCTACTCCACTAAAACTTTCAATGATCAAGTGGAAGACCTCCATCATTTTGTCACATTATAAGGAACTTTAGTAATTGTAATCCTTATAATCTTTCTTAGAAAATGACCTATAATAAGACATACCTCCTCATCCTTATGCCTCAACAACCTGTGCTCACCCAAGGAAGTCACTATTAGATTTATAACCATTTGAATCAACTAAGAAGGTGACTGATATATTGAATGCAAACAATTCAAGTTTATCTCTTGCAATATAAAGTTTCTTACCCAATTCTTTGTCACTCTATGAAGCCATGATACACAACTAAACACCAATCACTCAATTACCCAATAGGATGATAGAAAATATCTGAGCTCTGATACCACTAAAGTGTCCTGCCCTAAATTGGTCTACAATTTTTGCAATTTCACAAACTTAATGCTCCAAATATTTTGTCAAATAGTTCACTTTGTTGTCCTAAACGTGTTTCCAAATATTTTTCCAAATAACAGATGGTCATTGAATTCATACATTCATCACAGGAGTTAAATACAAAATGCTTTCCATCAGAAAGTTACAATTCTACAAGTGAACAACCTTCACATTTAATTTAAATGATATATATAGACTTCAAATAATAAAAAATGTTTATGTTTACTCCTGACCTATAAATTAATGCTTCTCATAACACCTGTCTCAGCACTTTGCGTCTTCTTTACATCCTTGAGAGTTATATTTCCACGCTACTCTATTTGCTAACACATTAGTTTTATTTCTTCAATGCAAGAGCTCAAATACACACGACTCCTTGAATAGGCTTAGATATAAATCAGTTTGCATAATTTTGCGTAGATTTGGAATGAAGGTTGATCTAAGGAAAGGTCAATGCATTTATAGAATGTTATTGTGATTCAATTCACCGTAGCTGCCTTGACACCATGAACCGAGCGATCTTCCTCCAATTGTATTAGTATTTATATTTATATTTACCTCTCCACAGAATCACTCGACACATGTAGGCGACCCTCCTATTCAATTATTCTAAAGGTAATGAATCTCATATTCCAAACATAGAGCTTATATGTTCGTCTGCTATAGGAGCTTGATTTCAACACAGTGGCTCCTTGCTCTCAAAACAACTTCTTTTAGGATTGAAGCATCTTCTTCTAATAGACGGTTCCTGTATGAGCATGAATCTTTCATATGTTTTAATGTTGAGCCTTGAATGTTGTGATGGAGGTTCCTACCATGTTGTAAGAAACTGTTTGAGTCTTTTCCTCTCAGGCGGATGAAAATAAGAAACCAAATAAAAAGAATCGCTAATATTTCAAGTTGCTCAAACCCATGACTCAGATGATAAGCATGTCAATTCAACTCTCATGCTCCTTCAATCATGTCATTCCAATATTGAGTCCATCCCCTTAATGTGAGGGGTATCATATCTATGAATTTTTGAACATAAACATCTTGAGAAAGAACCCTTAATCTTCAGTCACCGAAAGCTTCCAAGTCTATTCTTTGTCTAGAATAGCTTGCATTAGAAATATGAGTAATGTTTCATATGTATTCCTTGATTAGCGTCATGGTAAAGACAACAAATAGGAAATACTAAAATATACAAATCACTAATGAAAAACTAATATGAAACTCCTATAAAGATTTTTGTAATTCTTTCTAGAATCGCCTTGCCAAAAATCGTTGAATTATATCTCTATAATGTGCCAATAATCAATTCCCCTAGCTCACAATCATCAAATTATTTGATTTAATCTTGAGAGCACAACATTATATTGATCAAACACAAATATCTAAGAGAAATAGTGTATATGTATTCACAAATCTAGACTATCTCAATTATCCGCTTATAGATACCCTATTAAATTTATTCAATGTTAAATCTATACATACACACATTTAAAATTTAGTTTAGAAAAACATTTATTGAATTTTAAAAACTTTAACCATTAACACTCAAATGTGAATTCTAGATGAATCTGCCAATTATTAGCCTGGGTGAATAATCTTACCACTGGAGTTGATATTCTTTCAGAGGTTATTCATCCTTAGAAAATTTGTGGTGAACTCCATTCAACCAAATAAACGTCTACTCCAAAAATCCAATCCAACATATTTGCAACACACCCCTTTCGAGCTCTTATTATTCTCCTTACTCTAACTCCCTACATCTTCTTGAATTCTCATCTTTTTTCCATCTTTAATTTTTATCATTTGAGAATTGCTCAAAAAGTAACTTAATTAATTCATTTAAATTTTTATAACTTAAGTTACTTTTGAACCAATAAATAATTAATTTAAGTTGTCCTTTTTTTTTATTGAACTTTTTTTGACAACATAAAAATTAATTATTTAATTACAATGTTGACTTACAAAAAATGGGGACATTACAGTTTGTCCTTCCTAAATATTGCTTGTCCTCAAGCAATGTCAAGACAACTACTAAACCACCTAACCAAAACAAACTAAAACCATATGTGATTCCAGGATCCCAAGCCAATCTTTGGAATAAACCACCAAGTTGTTGCTACACCACTCTAATAAGAACCATCGTCTCATCATACCAAAACTAAAATTTCCGCTCTTGTGCCTCTAAAATATTATTCACCTCCAACCACAAATTGAAATACCTTTGAAAACTAAAATCTAAACCCTAAGAATTCCTCTACCAAGGTACCTCAGTAAAGTTCACAGTTGCAATCCCACTACTAAAAATGATCCCGGGCAACAAGAAAAACACTCTAATCAATAAGAAGGAATGGTTTTCCTCAAAAATCAACATGTAGTTACATATGAATTCCTGTTAAGTTGTCGATTAGACAACTAACAATAGTATTAAGCCTACAATTGGTTGTTCTAGAACTGTTTCCCATGATACCAACTGATAACATCTCAAAATCATTCAATTTTTTAAAGCCAAAATAATCTTCCCGAGCACACCAAGATATCGATAGAGCCACAATCATTAACAAAAAAATATGAAAATGCATAAATCAACAACCTTGGATAATTATCATAAATGAGGAAATTTGTTGCCACATAATCTGCAAATACTAAAAATTGATCAATTCATTACCCACATTTGTAAAATTTAGAATTACAATGTTGGAGTAGTAGTTGTACCTAAATCCCATATCTTGTATTCATCATCAACCATATCACTAGAATCATAAATTGTTTTATCCTCCAACACAAAATGTGGATTATCAAAAGTGGAATCTGCATCCAATTCAAAGAGAGGATTATCTGTGAACTAAAAAGAGTTTCTATTCACTTGATTCAATTGACCATATTGAAGTTCCAACTCTATATTTATCAACTTGGGAGTTTTCTCTAAATCAAAATCATTATAGAGCCTATCAAATTCATTTAATCTTTTCCTAATTTCATTATATTTTTGCTCATTTTTATGCTTGTTAAACTAATTTGCAGTAGCTAACTAAAAATTTGCTTCTTGAAGAGCCATTTGAGTAATATCCAAGAATTTAGGATTCTTGATTCAAAATTTCCCTTGGTCTTACCAAAGTTCCCTGGATTCAGGTAGCCCCTTGTGTGCCTAATTTCAAATAAACACCTCCATTTATTCTAGAACAACCTACTAAGGATGAGGTATGAAAGAATAAGTTTGTAAGTTTCAAGAACCCTAAAATACCTCTTGAAACTTCCATTAGCCCTCCTTTTGTTCTAGAAAAACCTATTCTATAGGAGGTATGAAAGCACAAAACTTTTAATAGTTTCAAGAATCCTAATTAGCCTCTTGAAACCCTTATAGAACCTCATATGCCATCAAGTAGATATTCTATGTTGGAGATCCCAAGTTTTGAGAGCCTCCATTCCTCACAAGAACCCATCCATGAGGAGGCTCAAATTTTTACTCCTATCAAAAATCCCTTTCTTGATCTTCAACACTTGAGAGTTCCAATGCCTTTTCGAACATTCTTCTCCCCTATTGCTATTTGACTCTTTAAAGGTGGACCTACTGTATGGGATCCTAATTAGTCAGAATAAAAAAAGAGGGAGAGGTTTTTGGATAGGATTAAAGAAGTTGTTGATGAACCTTCACATGCTTTAGATAATGAGTGTCCTGGTATGCTACAAGAAGCAATTGAAGATGACTAGTTGCAATAGAAAAATGCTAAATAGGTCAATAAAATTGATATAGTAGAGGAATTATTCCTCTCATTTGATGTCCTTCCTAGTTTTGTTGAAGATTAGGAGGAGAGATCAACTATATACCTACATTGGTAGAAGCCTTTGAGCAGCTTGGTCTTCGCTTGATGGATGAAGACAAGTCCATGGTTTTGGAGCAACAAAAACAAACATGTTTATCCCCTAATATTGTGGATGAAGATCCCCAATCTATTGAAGTTTGCAGTTTTAAGGTGGAGAAAATATTTTGGGATGTTATATAAAACTTTTGTTCAAGTTTAAATGTCAAATCATCACCCCCAAAGAGGGGCTTTGTGGGAAGCAACCTAAGAGTGAAGAAACAATAGAGGATGTGGTAGCCATTACATGCCAAGAGTATATTTTTTTTGCAACTTGTTGCTAAGAAGAAATAAAAACATTGAGACAACTTGAAGAATTCATTTCTTCACCTGAAGCTTCTCACAAAACTAAGGTGTGCATCAATACATGTAGTTATGATACATATTGCTTTTTTGTTGTCCTTGAATGTAGTAATGTTAAATATGAGGTCTTAATTGAAGATGATGATGTGTACATTGACATTAGGGATAATGTGACTGAGCGAGAATGCTTCACATGGGACCAACATGTTGAGAAATCCACCATTGAGAAGCCACACATCTACCTAGAGAGTGATTCTCCCATTGCTCAATTTGATAATATGCCTGAGCTTCAAAGATTTTCATTTGAGGTGTATGAAGAAGAGATTCCTTGTGTAGATCAAAAAATAGGTTTGACATATTTTACATCACCATGTGAGCTGGAAACTTTCTCTTTTAGTTTTGGTTCATGAAATAAGGAGGTCAACAATCATGGTAGTGGCCAATCCTTGTGAGGATAATTCTCTTCCCTCTACAAAATGTTTTCTTTTAAATGTTGACCCGCCTTCAGAAGGTTTCACCCCTACTATTGTATGTTCACCTAAGGAACCACTATTAGAAGAGTCTAACACTTGCATCATATGGTTCCCCTACAATGGAAAAGTTTACAATGAAGTGATCCTTCACCTTACAACCATCTTGTGAAGTTACATGCATGTTGGAAGTTGTATTCAGTGGTTGCAGCTAGGTGAGGTCTACAACTATGGTTTGAGGGAGATCAACTCCTTCATAAGGTTCATCTTTGACAAAGGAAATTTTCTATTTTTTTCTCCCTATTAGTTTAATGTACATATTTTAATATCTTTCTTTCCATGAAGTAATTTTGCACACCTTGCATTCTCTTTAAGGGAATGCATATTCTTGTTTCCATGCTTTTCTTCAAATGCATCTTGCACATGTTTTATTTTTCCCCTTGAGAGGCCTAGCTATGAATTTTTACCCTCATGACTCCATGCCAAATGGATTGATAAGGTCTCTAGATTCCATTATTAGAAGATAATCATCCCACAAAAATCACCATAAATGTTGATATTTCATGCCCCCCTTTGATGATCGATCACTAATAACCAATTTGAGAGATACTACATGGGCCATCTTCCATGAATTATCCATGAAGGGTCATAAAATTGGCTAAGTCCTAGATTTTTAGGCTTTTGATTTTTTGCTTACCTCTTTACTCACATACCTTCTTCACTTCCACTACTCTTTCTCTTCTTCACCTTTCACCCTTTCCTTTTCTACTAAGTGTTTCGGGTGTCATCCATTAGCCTTACCCTTTAACCCTTACCAATTCCCTTTGGTAAGCCTTAATACTTACCCTCAATAATCAAAGTTCCAAGGAGGCATTTCAAGATTTTTCTAAGTCTTGGTTTGTTGGACTTCGAGGTTCGGTATTCCCTCTTACCACTTTCCATATTTTCAAGCAAGGCATAGGCCTTCCTCCCAACCCTCGATCCTCCAAATATCATCTCTAGCTTTCGAACATCAACTTGATGCGAGACGTGACTGGCACATCCAATTAAACCTTGCTTTGTGGGCATATCGCACCAGTATTCGCACACCAACAAGAGCTACACCATATGCTTTGGTATATGGGTATGACGCCATTGTACCTATTGAAGTTGAAAAACCATCACTTTGAGTTTCCTTGAAAGGTATCATACCTGATGAAGACTACCGGGTTTTAAGATTGCAAGAATTAGAACTGCTAGACGAGTGGCACCGACATGTAGTAAATCACCTGAAAGCCTACCAACAACAGATGTCTAGAAGTTAAAACCACAAGGTCAAAGCCATAACATTCCAAGTTGGTGACTTAGTGTTGAAGGAAAACCCATGCAATCAACAAGACATAGATAAGAAAGGAAAATTTGAACCAAACTGGTTGGGGCCTTTTGTCATTGTATTAGTTTATGGTTCAAGAATGTATCAGTTGTCCATGCCAGAAGGGGAACTATTTGAGGAACCCATGAATAGCCTTCATCTCAAGAAATTCTATGCCTAATTTAGTCACTGCATCTATAAAAGTCTTGAAAAAAATTCAAAAACATTAGAAAAAGTCCTCAAAAAATCTAAAAACATTAGAAAATTTCTTGAAAAAATGGTCACCCTAGTTAAAACCTAGCAAATAGGCATCTTGGTGGTGGCAAAAATCGTAAAGTGAAAAAAAAAAAAAAATAGAAAAGAAAAAATACAAAAAAAAAAAAAATGAAAAAAAAGATTAAAAATATCATAAAAATATGAAAAAGTGCAATAAAATCAAGTGGTGAAAACTTGGCAACGGGCACTATTTGTGATCAGTTGGCTTCTCCCTTTATAGGAATGTTTGCTGATCACTAGCTTGGTACCATTACCTTCCACATCCTTCACTCAAGCTACATATGCATACCTTGATACGCCGGTCATGTCTCACCTTGGTTTCTTGAACATTATACATATCCATAATAAATAGGCTTGTTTTCCATTGGGGGCAAAAATCCTGAACTCGCTAGGCAAAATAAATCTTGAGCTTGAACCAACATACAAATAACAGGAGGAAAAACACAACGAAAACAATGATCATAGTGGCATCAAATAGTGAACAATCAACCACCATCAGAAACACATCAAACATCCTTGTCATGTTAGAAAATCCATAAAAAAGGTCAAAAATTAAAAAAAGCCAAAAACAAAGTCACCTTGTGGAATTGCGTTGTCGCACTTCGTTGTAATTAAGTGTCTGTTCATATCTTAGTCTTGTAAATTGGTTAAGTCGGTCGAACTGCATGGTCTTTGCATGTATAAGGGTGATCCCACAATAGTGGTTTACAATTTTTGGCCAAACTGGACACTAAAATTATTATTTTTAACTAAATATTCACATTCAGGAACCTATAGCAACTAAACTGTGAGGAATTTGAAGATGATGAAAACTAGAGTCGTCACATTTTTTTTGTAGATTCTAAAAATTATTTTTTCAAAATTTTTGGAATCAGATTGCACTTCTTTTTCCATCTCCCACAAAAACTAGGTTTTTTGAGAAAACAACATTTTTAAAAAGTGACACACACCATATAACGCATAAATTTTTTTCCATGAAAGATAAATTTCTAATTATTTCAAATTTAGATTTGTGGCTCCAATATCTAGTGCTTCCACTTTGTTAGATAGTTTTTTATTGAATATTTTTTCTTTAATCAAGTTTTGAATTCAAACCAATTACAATTCAGACATAGTGTGACTGTATAACGTGTAACCTTTTTTGTATATATCAAAATTCAAATTTTCTTTTTTGGTGGATCAAGGACTTCAATATCTAGTGCACTCATATTTTTCAATTTTTTTTTTGATAATCTACTATTTTTCCACATGTGCAAAACAAAGACCTTGATTTTTGATGAAAAACCTATGTTTAATAAAACTAAAAAAACAAATACATAATAAAACCAAAAAATATTAAAATTATATTCATTGGATAGCTCGTTCTAAGGACTACTTGATTCCAATTGGGTTTGTGAAGATTCCTCCATTTTCAACCTCAATCTGAGCTTTAAAGTGAAAACATTTAGGTGTTTCTTGTGAACAAGGTAAAAAAATAGGGAAAAGGGGGGTTCGCTAGAACTAGGGAGGTTCTAGCGAACTAGGGTTCATTCAAACCCTCTTCAATATGCATTTTTATTTTATATTTTGGGAAGGAAATGTGAGCATAGTAACTAATGGGTTCGCTTGAACACCTTTTTGGTTCGGTCAAACTTGCAGGTTCATTCGAACCCCTAAAACCAATATTTTTGCCATGGGGTCATTTTTTCTCAGTTTTCCTTCCTCCATCAAATTGTAAACCACTATTGTGGCTTCACCCATAACGTAGGAAAGAATTATCTTTGATCAGCCCCTGAGACCCTTAGGATAGGTCTTTAAGTTAGGATCTTGGTCAAAATCTCAGAAAGCACCTAAAAATCAAAAAATCAAAAAATCCCAAAAAATAACAAAAAATCAAGGTTACAAGGATGGTTTTTATTCTAAATCATGGTTTTATCACTCACACACGAATGCTCAATTTTTTTGTATTATGATTGATGTTATCATTTCTTAGGAGCAATTCAAGGATATCAAAGAACTAGAAAAGCTATGATCGAGAATGATATTTTCGTTGTATGCTACCTATGAGTTAATCATTATTACTATGAGAATCATCATGAGATGTGCTCTACAAAGTATCACTGATGACGTTCTAGAGTCACATAGGAAAATAGTTAACTCTTGTCTGTTTATGCAAGGAATGCTCAGGTCATCTTGGTCTAATTATACCTAGATGCTTATATGTTAACTTGCACTATCAAACATCACAGAAGTAGTACTCAGGTCATCATGGTTCAATTATACCATTTATGTTTGTACTCACTTTCAGTATTTCAAAGGCTCAATGATGAAAATAAGTGCAATAAATCACTGGGATGTCACTATTGCATTATTAGAAATGCATTTCTAGGTTGCATTCATATTTGGTTGTTCTAATGGAATTTATAGATTTTCCAAGGCTAATGTTATTTCTATCATTAATAGATTCAGTACATTTGACATTGCCAAAACATCTTTTAGAGGCTCCTAAAATACCAACTCATGATATCGATCTTTGTAAAACTAAGCCTCCTGAGAAGTGTAGCCTATCTCTTAAAAATAATTAGCAGATCCCGTAGTCGTAGCAGTCTATTGTAACCTCTCTATAAGGGCCTCTGCCTGCTCAACCCATCATCTCAGTGCATCCCTCTCAGTGGTCAATGTTGCAACCTGCCCCTATACCTGTTCCTGGCCCTATATCTATGCACCAGCTACTGTTGGGAAACATCTCTTTCAGTTGTCAATGTATGAATCTGTCCCTGGGCCTAAAGGAGTTGTGCCTATACCTGAGTCAACAACTGTGTCTGTGCTTGTAGCTTCCCCTATACCTTTGTTAGCTACTCCTGAACAATCTGAACCTATGTATGCAAAGTAGTGATCTATGACTACTACTGCTGAGAAGGCAAGCATATATGTACACACTAATGTCATGCTGCCACCAAGGATCACCTCCTACGAGGCACTCTGGCGTCTAAACTATGATGTGCACCACCTCCTCCATATCCTCCACCATCGTCATCACCTCCATCATCCCCTTAATCATCATCATCACCCTCATCTCCACCCTCTACTTCTAGTTCATCTATGCCATCTCTACCTCGTCACTATCTGGGTGGTCTCTCCTCATCATCTTCAAATGCTGGCATAGGCTCATTAGGACTCGAAAGCCTTAGAAATGGATGTTGACCAAAATATACTCTATACTCCTCACTCATGTATCCCTCAACAATCTTTGGATGATAATCCTAGATCACTAGTTGTAAGTGCAGATACTCGTCACATGCAACATCATAAGACAATGTTAGTCCCCACTCAGTTGTATCTTGCTATTTGTGAGCATATAGAGCTGATCCCTATGACATCCCCTGAACTCTACCATACTGCCTCAACACTCTTAGCAACAAGAATCTCTCAATGATATACTGAGTCGGTCCAATAAGGTATTTGGAAGTCATAAAGTATGGAACCTCTAAGTGATCCTCTGCTCACTACTCACAGTCCACATATGGTCACCAGGTAATCGCATCCAAGTTGTTGAGAACCTATCTCCAATACTCCAATTTTCCCAACTTATGCTAGATAATTACACCTGCATAACCATAAATGCAAGGCCTCCCTTATGGCTGAAATCTATCTATCTCTAGCTGTGTCATTGCAATATGCTCCCAGGCCCAGACCTGAAGCAATGTAACCCTAGCAAACAAATTGGCCCCTCTCAGATACACAACCTGGTGCAAATCATGACATAAATGTGCAAGCAAATAGGATCCCCAAGCAAACTAAGTCCCAAACTAGATCATCTACTCCAAAGTATGACCCCAACTGATGGAAAATCCATTTTCCCTCTTCTTGATACATAAGAAGCCACCAAAAAATCCTACAAGAACAGAAGGCAAAGGGGAAAAACTAGAAAATAACTCTAACCATGGTATCTAGCATCCAACAATCCGATCATCCTAATTGTCCAACATAATGCATTTGTACCTCCCTACTCGGTAGAATTATAGGTCACAATACAACTACATGAATCCACAAAATCCTATACACATCCTCTGGTGTAATGGTCATCTCTCCAGTAGGAAAATAGAAAGCGTTGCGGTTGTTATGCCACCTCTCTACCAATGTCGTTAACAATCCTTGGTTAATCCTAACCCGTTGGGGCATATCAATCAACGAGGACAAACCACATCTCTCAACAATATCTCTATTAGAATGAGATAGTTGTGGAATCATCTCCCATGTCACTGGGAATCACTCTCGAGACTAAAGGTTATCTAAATCTGTCTCCTATCATTTTCAAACATTGCAAATCAAAATATCAATCAAATCAAATCATCAAATCAATCAATCATCAAAAATCAATTAACCTATAAATCCTATTGAGATTTTCATCAAATATCGTCAACATTTTGTTTTGATTCTCACCTATCATGAGGTCAAAACAATATCATCATTAGTGTATCTTTCCTATCATGAGGTCATTAAATCATCTAGTCTATCATCAACACCTAATCACTGGCTGACGTAATCAAACATCATAAAATTCAAGGAAAAAAATCACAAAAATTTCAATTTTCCCTAAAAGCGCCAAAGCGGACCTTCAACACACCAAAAGGGGCATAAGCACCATTCTATGATGCGCAAGTTCCATTTCAAGCCAAAGCACCAAAATATTCCCCTGATGCGCTGGAGAATCAAACCAAAGCACCATTTCATGGAAGCGCTAGAGAAATCCTTGAAAGCGCCAAAAAATCTGACAAGAGTACCATTTCATCCAAAGCGCCAAAGAATCTCTCCAATGCGCCAATTTTTTTGGTGAAAGTGCCATTTCCTAAAATTGACCTATGGATAGCTTGGAGGTGCCATTTTAGATCTCCTAGGCACCATAAACTAAAAGCGCCAGGAAAGACCTTGGAAGCACCAAAGAATCTCTCTAAAGTGCTAAAACATTTGGCGGAAGCACAGAAAATTCTAGCCTAAGCACCACAAAAATTTTGGAAGCACAAAACATTTTTAACATTTAAAATCTGAATTGAAAACATGGAAAAATTTATTTTAAAATCACAAAGAAAGGTTTTGAAATTCTTACTAGAGGTCCATATCCCACTAGCCGATTATGCCATCGTACCTGCTCGAATCGATGTGTCTGCAAAGGGATCACCTTTTTGTTCAGAAGCTCAAAAATGCTCTCTCACTTCAAACAATTTTCAAATTACAATTTACACAAATGAATTCCTTCACTTTTTACCTCTTAATAAGGGTAATTAAAGGGGTGATTTTGGTCACATTGTTTCAATTTCTTTTGAGGGGCAATTAATTGGGCCAGCTTTCAATCTTTCATATTGGGAGATAAATCACTGGAATGTTATCAAATCAGGATTTTATCATCATCATCATCATCACAAATCCATTGAAAATTTTAAAAACCATCAAAAATCCTTTATCATCACAAATTTATGGATTTATCTCCCGAGGGGGCATATAGTTGTACTCTCATGAAAATCATTGTCTGAGGCATCGTTAAAATTTTTAGCAGCACTTGTAAATTTTTCTTTGAAGTAATGCGTAAAAATATCACTTCAAAGAGGGGAAAAACGTATACAATCAAAATTGGTCTAGAAAATATTAATTAAATATTGATTATTTAATTAATGAAATCTTTATTCTTCTAATATAAATAAATTGCAAATTTATTTACATAGTTCCTATTCTCTTAATTCCTCTATTCTAATTCACCCTCTTCATGATTTCATAAAAATATTTTAATTGACTCTTGATTTAATTCAAATTTTTAAATTTGAATTTCATCACATTTCTACATATTTCTCTAATTACCTTCCACCTCACCCCTCCAACTCACCATGTGTCACATGAAAATAATTGTCTTTATTTTCTAAAATGAATATATTTTCTCAACAAATTTAACCACCTTCAAGGCACATGGCTTCTTCATCCAAATGATTCCTTCTTACACTTGGCAGGATGGTTTTACTAAAAGGAACAATTGCCTTGTTTTCTTCATCCTTCTCATTCTTCACCATTGATTTCTCCAAATCAAATCTCAATCGTTCATGGCTAGCAACTCACGCAATGCCTTGGAAAAGTCTATAAATTGAGGCTCATTTATAGTCTTTGCATAAGGAGCATTTGCATAATATTACTTTGGAGGAATTCATCCATGTTTTAAGAGCTTAGTTTGCATTTTCAATTTAGCAATTAGAATAAATTATCAATTTAGATTAGAATCATGGCTCCTTTAGATGTTTCTTAGTTTGTTTCAATTTAGCATTTATAATAATTTCCACATCACTTTCATTAGTTTAATTCTATCCTACATCATTTACATACCATTTGTATACAACAATCCATTTCATGATGTCATTTTATTATTTCATCCAATTGAATCATTCAATCATGTAGATGTAGACTTAGATTCTGCATTGTAGACAAATAGACTACTCCTTTCTTAGATGACATCTTAGTGATTTGTGCAAGAATAAGATCTGAGAGCATAAATTACTAAGACATTTGAGATTAGAGGAAGATGAGAAGTTCTTAAGGAATTATGTTATTGAATTATGTTTGATTTAGTTAGATTTCCTTATTGTAATACTTTCCATCTAAGTGTGTTGTTTTGATATAATTCATGCATATTTTTATACACACATAAATTGGCGCCCACTATGGGGCCTAGCCCCTATTATTTTGATATTTTCTGGAAAGTTTGTTTTACAGGCTCGGTCGAGTAGTTTTCTGGCACAACCGCGTAATTCTCTGGCGTTTATGAAAGATTCTCTAGTGTTTACACTGACTGTTCTGGTGCTTTGAAGGATTTCTCTAGTGCATCTAAGCCATCTTGTGGTTCTTAAGGGAGTTTTTGTGGCGCTTTGACCCTTTTTTGTGGCACTTTGGCCAATTTTTGTGGCACTTTGGCCAATTTTTGTGGCACTTTTAATTAATTATGTGGTGTTTCTAACTTTTTGGCGCTTTCAATTAGTTTTGTAAATTTTCCCGAGAATGAAAACTGATACTATTTTTTTGTTTTGTAGATTGCATAAAACATTGTCAAAGACCTTGTTGAAACTCCAAAACGCTTGTCAAAGAAAATCCATGATAAACTACTAATAAATTTGATGCAATGACTGGATTTTATATCTTTCCTTTTTGCTTAAATTAGGAACATAGATTAATTAACAAGGAAAGAACACCATGTTTGCTGCTTGTTTGGAATGGTAGGCATATGATTGTATAGAGAGTTGTTTGGAATTGGAGGTTTTATGAACTAGTGAACCTCCTACCTAGTTTTTTGAATGATTTAGGGGTTAGGCAAACTTAAGAACCTTCAACATCAATTAATCAACCTATCAAGGAGTCAGATAACTCTGAGACATGTTAACACAACCTTAATAGAAATAAGTTAGGAAGTAGATCCAAAACTAACATGAATGTTAGAAGAAGAAAAAATAATTTTAAGAAAAAGAGTAGATGGTAAAATTGATATTTTGATCTTTCAGATTACAATATTTTTAGAAAAAAAAGAAGAGATTTTATTGAAAATTTTAAATCATTGATATTTTCTATAATTTTTTTAATAACTTTATTTAGCGTTAAAAAATAGTCATGAGAAAATTTTGATGTCAAAAAATAATTTTATAATTAAATCTACTAAATTTATTCAAGTTGTAATTTTATGAAAAGGGGTTTCTTGAAATATTCAATGTGTTGCTGAATTTTTTAATGAGTATTTTAAAGTAAGTGATCTCATGAATTTTGTAGTATTGGATAAGCTTAAAGATTTATGCTCCAATTTATGAAAGTTGATGGTCCCATTAAATTTGTTGACAACAAATAATATTAGATAACTTAGTTAATTTTTGTTAGGAAGATGATGGTTGATCCAATTAATTGAAAATATATAGATTTAGATAAAATTAATGCATGAACATGTAAAAATAAAATAAAATCTAGTTTTATATTCATTTGTTTCAATTCGTAGACATTTCGTTCTAAATCAAATTGTCAGCATGATCTAGCCTACTCCCTACAAGATCTACATGCATA
Organism: Sequoia sempervirens; assembly: GCA_007258455.2. Lineage (NCBI taxonomy): Eukaryota > Viridiplantae > Streptophyta > Pinopsida > Cupressales > Cupressaceae > Sequoia > Sequoia sempervirens. The sequence continues at coordinate 482,573,114 of VDFB02105785.1, read as the reverse complement.
CTCTCGTCCCAAGGGGTCTTGGTCATTAAGTCTATAAAAATGAGTTGGCGGCCAACTCACGGGTCAGAAGCCACTTCTTCCCATAAAAAAATGAAAATGAAAGGGAATGTCCATGTCACGCGTGGGTTCTTCGATGTCTCCGCGTTACACATTTTCAGGACCGAAGTTGAGGGGTCAAGCTGAAACAGACAGCCTGCATAAGGCGCAAATTCCACGAAAGGCCATGAGCTACGGCACGGAGCGATTCCACGCAAGGGGTATCGGACAACTGGGAATATCCCAAGTAGATAAGGAATCCAAAAATCATTAGTCAAAGATGATAGCTACTGATTAAATTTAAAATACAAGGTCTATTTTATTTTTTAGATAACATGCATACATATCCCGATTGGAAGGTACTCGAAATCATGATGTTGGTGAAATATTTTTAGAACAGTATTTGAGTTAAAATTGTGTTCATTCTAATTCATGAATTTATATTAAGGATAGATTAGGATGTGATATACCTAGATATTTTGTAAGACGTGATGTTTTGGTTCTCTTTGTAAGTTGTGTTGATTGCATGTAACATTATTGAAAATAGGTGGCTTCTCCCGATTTAAAATTTAAATGAATTGGACAATGTTAAGAAAGGGAACATATGAAATAAATATCTTAAACAAGAATTTATGGTTTGTTAGAGATAATAAGAGTTAACAATCTATAGATTTGAAAAAGCTGGCAACATAAAAGTGGAGTCCAATTGAATCTTCAAATTAAGCGTTCTAATTTTTTATTTTAAAAAAAAAAAAAAAACTATAATCACAAATGAGAAAACATCTCAAATTAGTTGTTGAACTCTCACAATACAAACTCAAGTAGGCATCTAGCCAACCAATCTAAAGATTGCCACCAAATCCACTCATCAACAAAAAAATATTTCAACTATCAAAGCAATATTGATCGATTTCATACATATCATATAGAAGATTATAAGAGAAACAATATCAAACATGTGAAAAAAATAATTCTATCATGCAAAGCACTAGCTCACAAATTAAAACATAGGAAAATTAAACTCTTGAAAGCTTCACTATGAATCCCTTCAACTTTTATAGATCTGAACATAAGATTTTTTTTAAGGAAATCAACCACCTCCATTAGGTGTTAGTAATTTTGAATTTGAATCCTTAAATGCTCTAAATGACACATCAAACACAAAAACTACCTATCCTATTGGATAATTGATGCAAGAGATCCCTGTTTTGTTGTTTCTATTTTTAAACATATTTTTAGTTTCTATTTATACATCATTTGCATGTTTTTTGTTTTAGTTTTAGAAATCACTTAAAAAACTCCAGCAATATGTAATGCATGTAAAAGAAAATAAACTATTTTTAGTTTTATTATTTTTTAATGTTTTCATCAAGGGTTGTGAACTCTTATAAATTCATGGCATTGTGTTGTTTTAAGCAAGCCTCTCTGTAACAATCTTCTTAGAATAAAATATATGTTTGAAATAATGTTGATTAGAAAATTCTAATGTGTTTTATTTTCTTTTTCCTTTTTTTTCACCTATTTGTGCTTATATAGAATCTTCATTTGGTATCAAAGTAGGTGTTGTTTTGTTAAATTCATCATATCAAGTTCTAACCTCCTACCCATTCTAGAATTTAATGAAATTGATTACGATTATTGGTGTGTCAAGATGATGACCTTTTTTATTGGAAAATATTTGTGTGAGATTATAAAAATAGGTTATGAAAATCTAGTTAATCTTGAAACACCCTTACAACCTATGATAAAAAAACTAAGAGAGAATCCAAAATGAATGCTCAAGATTTATTCCATATTCAAATATCTCTAGATAAGAGCCCATTTCCTAGAATTGTACCAGCAAATACAGTTAAGGATTCTTGGAAGACTGTACAAGAAGCTTATCAATGAATTGATCACTTTTGATTAGATTAAAGATGGGAAGGGCTAGTACCCATTACAAAATGGCCATACAGGCCCACCAAGGGGGCTCATGAGAAGTGAGACACCGAGAAAGCAAGAAAGAAATAGCAACTAACAAACCAACAAGAAAAACAAACACAGAGTGTAAGGAAATATTAGTAGGGAACTAGACCAGCTACTAGTCTCCTAGAAGATTGAGGCCACTAATGGCCTACCACTCCTTAGCTAGGAAGTGAAGTTTCTCTTCAAATGTTAGGAGACCCTTACATGTAGTCTAGATCTCCCCAGCACTGGGTGAAGTAGGGCTACCCTCCTTCTTACCTTTTTCTATGAATATCTAGCCAACCTTAATTATCCTTTTACCCTGATAGTTATGAAGTTCTTGCTAAAAAATTGTATAGTGACTGTGGTGTTCTTGATAGTCTCCTTACTATAATCCATAATTTCCTAGAGAAACTTTAGGATTTTGTCTTGATTCTTGTGCATAGTGGAAATTTCCTATTGTAACTTAACCTTATATTCCTCCGTACCCACTAGAGCTCTAGGCTCATTCACCTCACTCTCCCAATTCACTCATTTTTCAAAGAACTTAATGAGGGAGGATAAAAAATCCCAACACATGCCATCCTTGACCTCACCTAGCCAAGATATTTTTTGCTTGAGCACCTTCTCTTCTAGAACTTGGATTATGTCCTTGGCTATGACAAGCTGACCCATGAGCCACTTAAGAATATCATTATCGACGTTGAAAACCACTAAAATATCATTCAACTTATGCCTCAAGGGAACACAAGTAGCACAAACATCCTTATCCAAATTGAGCTTGCTAGAGGCACCATCCAAATTAACACATAAACTAGGGGATCTTTAAGGGTTGGGTGGATTAGTGGATGAGGAGGATTTTAAAACCTTAGACACATCATTGTGGACAGGGGATCCAGTAGGAGAATTGTGAGGGGTAGGTTTATAGGAAACATCATTTGAGTTCTCAGAGTTATCAAAACCAAAAGTAGAAATGGGAGTGGGGTTAGGGAATAAAACATGCTTTTTTGGGTCGGGAGTGGGATCCTCATAATAGGGGTTTTACCACACACCCGGGTAATTTTGGGAGTGGTAGAAAAAGTCTCCTTAGGGCTACAAGTTGAAAGGGGGCCTTCTAAGGGAATGAAAAGGTTTTTAATGACTAGGGTGTTCTTTTTAAGAAAGGCTAAGGAGGGAGAAAGAGCAACTTGATGGCAACATAGATGAAAAATTAACCCCTGACAAATGGGAAGGGTTTTACTCTTACCTTTAATAGACTTGATAGACTATTCTAGAGAAGAGAGGACCCAAAAAGAAAAGTTCATTTTGGCATTATATCTAAAATATTTAATATGGGAAAGAGGTGCACGTATAACCAATGAAAGCGACCCTCTAGAGTGAGATACCTCACTAACACCTTTTCAATATTTCTCTACACCATGGGAAGGTTGGCTTTGTTGAAACCATTTTGCAACTTGTTAAATTTTTCACCCTCCTTAAGGAACCTATCCATATCCTTCTAGTAATGCCCCTTTGGCTTCCTAGGAATGTAGACCTTGTCCAAGGAAAGCCTAGTGAGCTCTACAATTGGCTCCATATTGACATGGAAGGAGAACACACCAATGGTGAAGTTACCCTTGTTCCATGAGTTAGAAAATTCAGTTGAAAAATTGGAGTCATGCCCCATGATACCCTCAAAAAATGAGGCCAATTTTCTACATAGGAAAATAATCCAAACATTTTTTTCATTTTTCCACTCCTCATAGGAGGCAGGTTTTTCTTGCACTAAATCACCATCCATATTCACAATCAACAAAGCAAGAGAAGGAACACTATAGAAATTACCAGAAGAAAACCAAAGGCAAGAATGAAAAATATTATGAAAAGACTGATCGAAGGAGATGAAATGTTCTAAATTCCAAGCATGCCAGTTATTAAAAGGAACTGGTAAGAAATTCAACTCGATATCAAGGGTATTGTATGTTGACATCATAAAATATTAAGTCACACACATGTTTGGGGATAAGAGAGATATTATCCCATATTTTAATTTTAGAAGTGAAGGTTCCTAAGTTGGTGAGGGTTTCCACCACTTTATTATCATTTCTATAAAGGAGAGTAAATCTGAAACTTTCAAGATTCATTATGAGATTTTGTGCTAATAGGATAGGGTCCCTGAGAGGCCAACAAGGTTTGGCCATTCCAGTCAACATCATTATGGTATTGTAGGAAACATCCTCAATAACCAGGTTGGAGATACCCACATATGTGGTAAGTCAAATGTCGTGGTAGGCCATCGCCACCTTTGTAAAATTTGAGGTTTGAAATCCAAGATTAACTGCATACACCAATATCATTTTCCCGCTATGGTCTCTAATGACACTACCCCCACCTGCCCGACTCAGGTTGCCTTTGGTAGAGCCATCAGAATTAAGCTTAAAGGAATTGATCATGTTAAAGTTGTCAAGTTGTAGACATTGAAGAGATATTTTGAATGTTTGAAGATGGAAGAAGCTAAGAAAGTGAGTGATTATCATGTAAGAGTAAATGATGTGGTTAGTAAAATGGATACTATATGAGAAACTAAAAATGATGAAGTTGTGATTAAAAAGGTGTTGAGATCTCTAACACTAATAGAGAACCATGTTGATATAATAATTAAAGAAGGAAAGGATTTGAATACCCTTCAATTTGATCACCTTGTTGGATCTCTTATGTCTCATGAAGAAAGATTGAGAGGTTCATTTGTAAATAGTGATAAGAAGATTTTTTACTCAAAATTACAAATAACTAAGAATGAAGATGCCAATACTAGCTCCAAAAGCCACCAATGCCAAGGTAAAGGTTAAAATAAAAAGAAAATTAAGAATAAATAGATGAAGAAGAGGTGGTTTAAGAGGAAGAGGTGGAGGTAGATTTAATAAGAGAAATATCTAGTGCTATCATTGTAATAGCTATGGTCATTTTGAAAGGGAATGTAGATTAAAATCTAGTAGTAACTATGGATATGGAAAAAGTAACCCTTCTACTTTTTCTCATGTTTAGGCCCTCCTAGTGGAATTTGGCTTCATTTTTCCTAGATTTAATGTTACAATGTGGTCAACACATTCACATTAGGTCTTAGACCCTTGTGAATCATTAAGACTTCTAGGATGTCTTGTAAAAGTTTTGTGTGTCGCCAAAAAATGTATAGTTGACATTTTTACACTCCCTTGAGTCTTTCTAATGGACTTTGGCCTGATTTTGTCTGGGTTTAATGTTGTAATGTAATCAAAAAATTCACATTAGGTCCTAAACATTCAAATTATAATGTCTTGTGAAGGTGTTGTGAATATTTGTAAAACATTTCTACACTTTTCTAGACTCTATTCATTACAATTCACCTAAAAATAAGCTTTTCATCACTTATTAGGTCCTATTTTGAAGTGTTGTAAAGTCTTGTAACAAGATTTCATGCTTTTCTAGGCTTGTTATCACTATTTACACCTTTCTTATGCTTTATTTGACCCCTTAATGTACTTTTCAACCATTTTCAAGTGTTTTTGAGAACATTCCAGTTGGACAACTTTTAATGCCCCAAAATTCCTGACACCCACTTAATTTTCTTAAGTGGGACTAAGTCACCAATAGGAGCGACTTAGTCCTTTTTGGCACAAAACTCAAAATAATTTTAAAATTCTAGCAGGAATTTGTCCTCTAACCCTTGAGGTTGGCTTGTGATGTGTCACTTTTGGAAAATTTTAATAAAATCAGGTATAAATAAGTTTTTTTCTCCTCATTTTACATCTCCTCATTCACTTGTATTCACTAAACATTAATAGAGCATTTGAACACTTTGCATCAAGGAAATCAAGCATTATCAAGGCAATCTACTGAAGCACTTCATTGCATATCTTTATATTTTCACCATCAAAGGTGAGGCGAGTTTATGACATTTGCATGTTATCTATTTATAATACTCTCTTCATTTGTTTTTCATTGTTTAGGGTTTAATTACCAAAGTGGGGTTTGACCAAGGTAAACCCCTATTCTGTAACCCTCAACCATTTTTCCCTTTTTGCATGTGTGTTTGTAGACTTTTGTGTGTAGATTTATTAAGCAATTAGGTGTTGAAAGGTGATCAACAAGTCTACAAAGTCAATCAAGTCAGCACAACCCTAGTTCAAGCTTGGAGGGGCTTTCCTCCTCATTTTATGTAGAATCAAGTATGGACACCTGTAAAAAAAGGGAAGTGCAGACCTAAGACTTCCAGATTCTATCCCAAATTCCCTGAGATTTGTAGGAGGACTAGGTCACCACTAGTGGTGAATTAGTCCCACTTCTAGGCCTGGAAACCAATTTTGACATTTCTGGATACCCATTTAACAAATTCTTGTTCTGACAAAGTTTCCCAAAATTGGGACTAAGTCGCCCAACCTAGCATAAGTGTCCCATTCAACATTTTCAACCACATTTTTAGGATTCCAGAATCTCCCAACATCAAGCTTTAGATTCCAAGTACTCCTCTTTCATTTTGTTCTATTATTTCATCATTTAGTTGCATTTTTAGGCATTTCTACATAGCACATTGTGTTTTCTAGCACTTTACAATTTCTAAGTTTTACATTAGTAGATCATTTCAATTTTAGATCAAAGCATTATGACATCTGAATTAGACATAATTCCTATCATTTACATTAACTTTGAGTGTAAACCCTTTCATTTTGGTCCCCTTACAATCCCCTTTCTCCTTTTAGGTGAAAAACCCTAGGAGGAGCAAAGCATTGTGAAGGGAAAACCAAAATCATCATTTACATTTTGGTTAACCTATCATTTGAACATATTCCTTTCTGATTTTAAAAGTGCATTCTAGGTTTTATTTTCATTGCATCTTGCAAATTGATTAAATTGCATCCCGTTTTACATTTGTATTAGTGAAAAGCTCATTTAGCTTGCATTATTGCATCTTTTTTGCATTATAAAACACAAAAATCCTGCATTTACATATTTTATTTCCATGTGTGCATCTAAAAAACATAGAAATGCATTTAAAAATTATGAAAAAACACAAAAAGTCATTAGTGGGACTAAATCGCCACCCTAGGCGACTTAGTCCTTTTTGCATATTTTTCATTATAATTTTTGGTAATTTTTGGTTCTCTGTACTTTTGTTTTTTGTTACTGTACTCTTTCAGACTTTTTAGATTTTTTGTTTCTTGCATTTAATTTCTCTTGCATAATGGCCTTTTCATTTGATAATATTTAGAATTCCTTGAAATCCTCAGTAGACATGTCCAATTGTGCCTTTGGCTATGATCCTAATTATCTTGAGCCTATTCATGCTCCTCCAACTCCTCATGGTTTTCCTCCTCATGATGTAGACATCATTGGAGAAGATGAAGATAGCATGAATAAGTTCTTAAGTGAATGTCTTGATAACCTTGAATCCAATGCAGCCTTTTACCCATCCATTAGGTCACAAAACCTCCCTACTGTTGCACCCCCAATATTTGGCTATCTTCACCTTGAAACTACTAAAGGACCTAAGTTCCCTCCATTAGGTGGACCTAGTTCCTCTACACAACCACACCCTCACCCATTTTAGGATAATAAGGTTACAAACACTCCCATCAACCTTGAAGAAACTTATGGCAAGGGCTTTACTATTTTAAGTAAACAAGGTTGTGATACAACAACTGAACATAACATTCACCAACTCTTTGAACAAAAACCACAAGAAAACACCATAGGATTAGGATACCAAGATCCTCCTCATACCGGCAAGCCTCCTTTTGAATATTGGAGACCTTGAGATGACAATATAGCGATCTTTGATTCTCCTTCTGACTTGAACATTCTCCTTCCACGTGAATGACCATTACTTGATTCTAATTACAAGGATGCTAGGATCCCCATGGATCCTCTTCCTCCTTCCAATCATGAAAAAGTAGAATCTAGCAAACAAAAACGACCTTACAAATTGAAAAAGCTCAATTTTCCTACTCATCCTCCACCTGAATGCGAAAGGAGACTTCAATTGCTTTTAAACAAAGGCCTTATACTCTTAACTCCTATGAATAGGTTAGTTATCCATCCTAAATATTCTAACATACCATTTTGAAAATATCATCGCATTCTTGGACATCGCACTGAAGAATGTCGAACATTGAATGGCATATTGAATAAATATCACTTCATTGATTCTGAATGCTTTCCCATCATCCCTTAAGAAGTAAACTCCTTGTATCATGACATAGTTGTAGAATTTTCCATTCTCACTATTGCATGATTCCTCCCATCACCTTTCTTCACTCATTCTCACCTTACATTCAGTGTGGGCCAGAAATTGTTAGCCTTATCCTAGTAATGCATTTGTTCTTGTCTCTTAACTACATTATTTCCCTTTTGCTTATACTAATCAAGATTAAGAAGCCAATAACTCGATTAATGGTTGAGTTACATTTTACTTACTAGCTCCTTTTACATTTTCATTTTTCTTTATGTGGGTATCGTGTTCCCCTATAACATGTGTTTGATGTTCTCTCTCTCTAAATGTACACTTCCTCTATTTGTACATCTATTCTTCTATATGTCGTATGTTATCTTTTCTTTTTCAATTTTGTTCTATGTTCTCCTTTCGGGGATGATGTAAAGCAAAGAGACGCCCTATGTCTCTTCCATGTTGACCCAAAAGGTCCTTTTCTTTTTCGCTTTTGTTTTGAGTTCTCCTTTTGGGAATAACACAAAGAGTATAGATGCCCTATGTCTCTTCCATGTTGACCCAAAAGGTCCTTTTTCTTTTTTCCCTTTTTGTGTTCTCCTTTTGGGGATGATGCAAGGCATTGAGACCACAATGTCTCTTCCATGTTGACCCAAAAAAAACTTTATTTTTCCTTTATTTTTACTCTCTTTGTTTCATTCTTCCAGTTCTATGTGCTTTGGGGAATGATGAAAGTTTCAAGCTCTTTAATCAAAACATTGCAACAACAAACATACTAACCCAAAATCCATAGATCTCTTATGGGTTTGGTGTGTTCCTTTTTGGGGGGCAACCTCCTTTTCTTTTTCTTTCTTTTTTCATTTACATGAAGCAATCTAACATAGAAACATATGTCTTGGCATAGGGATTTCCAAGTTAGCTCTCATGCCTTGTTTTGTTTTTTTCATTTTTCCTTCACTACTTTAAAGTAATTTCTCACATAACGGTGTGTAGAAATTCCTTTAAAGTGGGGGGCATACATTGACATAATTTCATTTGCATTTTTGGTTCTTAGTGCAGCCTTGTCACTTTATACAATGCATTTGTTACTTTGTGGATGACATTGGGTGTGATGTCCTTCATAAGTGTGACCTATCCTAGCATATTACATTCCTCTTGGTGGCCTAATGTGACACACTACATCCCTTAAGTTGTGAATATTCTATTCTTTGATTGGTCCTCTCTTCGAGACATTAGACACAATGTTCCCTAAGTGATAGACCTTGCATGAACTTAACAAGACTCCTTTCCACATCTTTTTCATTTTACATATTACATTTTTGTATTTTACCACCTTGCATAACGTAACTTGCATGCTTGTGGTAACCCAACATTTTTTCATGGGTTCTAGGCATATAGAACTTTGCTTGTCTCATGAAGCACGAAACTGACATTTCCCCTTGTGGCGCCTTGTTAAAGTTATTAGGAGGTATAACTTTGATATGGTTGAGTGGGAAGCCCACTCAACAACATGACTTTTACCATAGCCACCTATATGTTTGTGAGTGCTTACCAACTAGCATATGTATCTTCCCTTTTGGGCTTTCTCACCCTGCACACAACCAGAAGTTCCATGGCCCCAGAGTGAGTATACCTAGGCTTTCTCACTGGGTGGAAAACCATAAGTTCCATCACACTACAGTGAGTTCATGTATATTATTTCAAACAACTAGCCTAGATCTAATCCACAACAAGTTGGACAGATGATCGAAGCTTTCATTTCTTTTCTTCATCACATGTATTGCTTTGTTCTTATGTTTGGTTTGCCATGAGATCTTAGTCTTGTGGGCTTGATCATCCCTCTTGATTATTGTTGTTTCATCTTACCAACATAAAGTACATTGAGATCTTTCTTGATATGCATGTTGGGCTACTTTAGCAAGCGTTTGAAGCAAGTTCATCCTCTCACTAAAGTGGGGGCTTAATGTGTCGTAAAAAAATATATAGTTGACATTTTTACACTCACTTGAGTCTTTCTGATGGACTTTGGATTGATTTTGTCTGGGTTTAATGTTGTAATGTAATCAAAACATTCACATTAGGTCCTAAACATTAAATTTATGATGTCTTGTGAAGGTGTTGTGAATAGTTGTAAAACATTTCTACACTTTTCTAGACTCTATTTATTACAATTCACCTGAAAGTCACCTTTTCATCACTTATTAAGTCCTAGTTGGAGGTGTTGTAAAGTCTTGTAACAATATTTCACACTTTTCTAGGCTTGTTATCACTATTTACACCTTTTTTATGCTTTATTTGACCCCCTAATGTACTTTCTGACCATTTTCAAGTGTTTTTTTGAGAAAATTCCCTTTGGACAACTTTTAATGCCCCAAAATTCCTGACACCCACTTAATTTTCTTAACTGGCACTAAGTCCTCAATAGGTGAAACTTAGTCCTTTTTGGCATAAAACTCAAAATAATTTTAAAATTCTAGTAGGAATTTATCCTCTAACCCCTTAGGTTGGCCTGTGATGTGTTACTTTCAGGAAATTTTAATAAAATCGGGTATAAATAAGAGTTTTTCTCCTCATTTTGCATCGCCTCATTCACTTGCATTCACTAAACATCAATCAATCATTTGAACACTTTGCATCAAGTAAATCAAGCATTATCAAGGCAATCTATTGGAGAACTTCATTGCATATCTTCAGATTTTGAGCATCAAAGGTGTGGTAAGTTTATGAAATTTGCATGTTATATATTTATAATTTGTAATTAGAGGTTTAAAATTCAAATGTATTTAAACTTAATTAAAATTATTCCTAATCTAGACATAATTGCATGACTATGTTGTTTAACCGTTGAAATTATATGCTAGGTTTACTTTTACATTAATGAGATTACTAATTACTAAAATGTTGTAATTATAAATCAAATATTGAATTGAAAAATGAACTAAAATGAAATTAGAGAGAATGTAAGATAGGAGATAGAAGAAGAATGAGAGAAAACATAGAAAGATCAGACACAGGTTGATAATGGAGTTCTACCTTCAAAGGGTTTTGTCTTTGGGTCTGCTTCTCAATGTTGGACCCCTTTCATTAATATTTCCAAGCACCTAAAGATGCCTTCTTACAATATTCAAGCTTCAAAACCTGGAAAAAATTCCTCGCAATCTCTCTCACTTTTACAATTTTGGCTTATAATAACACCTTGTAATTCTTCTCAAAAAATTCTCACACTGGAATTATTTCTCCACGTAAACTTGATTAATTGTCAAGCCAAAACTCTAAAAATTCCAATAATTTTCCAATTTCCTCCCTAAGGCTAGATTCCCCCTTGTTATACGTAAAATTTTCCACATATGGTTTAAAACCATAAGATTTTACAATCTTTCAAAAATCCCCAATTACAACAATAAATCCCCTAAAAATAATACACCCATTTAAACAAATGGCCCTTATAATTTGAGGCTTAAAAAATATTAAAAGGCCCTTTTAAAATCCCTTTAAAAATTTATGACACTCTTTTTAATATTTTATTCAGCCCTTAATTTATCATGTTTCTAGGCTAAAAAGATGTCAAACTATTAATTACGGGTTATAGGGGATTTGATTTGTTATTATTGTGTTTTAATTTTTTAAAGGATAATAAATCCCTTAAAATCCTCTAAAGATCCTTAAAAATCTTAAAAAATATCTTTTAAAAACCCCTTAATATCTCATAAATTGGGCTATTTAAATGCTAAGGGGTTAAAATTTCAAATATAGAGAGATTTGAGCTTTATTCTTCTTTAAAATAAGATAAAGTTCCCTAAAAATCCACCAACCATATGTGGCCCAATGTTGGTTGGGCGGATTTGTAGGAGGGAAGTTAGGGGTTCGAATCTCCTTTACTCCCAAAAAATAGCTCCCACTATAATTCATGATGAAGTTACGTGGTCTAGTAGTGGAGCTTGGAAATAGGAAGGGGGAGGTCAAGTGTTCAAACCTCTCCATAAAAATTTTAACAAGCCAACCTCCTGGAGGATGCCCAAGGGGTGCCATGTGGCACCATTCTATTCGCTCACACAGTGACACGTGTCAAAATATAGTTGGCCATGTCATCACCTGCCAATGCCACATGTGAACTTGTGACTGGTCCACATCATCAAGGTATTGCCATGCCACCATCTACCTTGTCACCATCTAACTATACTTTTGCTGACATCATCAAGTCAACCCATTTTGACTGAACTTTGACTAGCTATTTCTTGCTTATTTAGACTCGGTTTTCAATGAAAAAAATGATGTTCAACTCATGGTGATGAGACCTTCGTCATGACACTAACTTTGGCCAATTTAGAGATGATTTTTTTCACCTTTCTGACTGGCCCCTTGATTCACCTATTTGACCAGACCTTTGGTTGTGCATAACTTCTGCATACATACTCCTTTTGAGCCTATTCAAGTTGCATCAGGATCGTGTCGGCGAGCTCTACGTGATGATGTTAGTTTTGTGAGATTTAGAGACTATGAAACTTTTAGGTTTCCTGGATCCACCTAGATTAATTTATCATACTCTCTTCATTTCATTTTCATTGTTTAGGGTTTGATTACCAAAGTGGGGTTTAACCAAGGCAAACCCCTATTCTCTAACCCTCAACCAGTTTTCCCTTTTTGCATGTGTGTTTGTAGAATTTTGTGTGTATATTTATTAAGAAACTAGGTGTTGAAAGGTGGTCAACAAGTCTACAAAGTCAATCAAGTCAACACAACCCTAGTTCAAGCTTGGAGAGGCTTTCTTCCCTGTTTTCTTTAGAATCAACTATGGACACCTAAGACTTCCAGATTTTGTCCTAAATTCCCTAAGATTTGCAGGAGGACTAAGTCTCCATTAGTGGTAAATTAGTATTTTTTTTGGGTCTAAAAATTGATTTTGACATTTTTGGATACCCATTTAGCAGATTCTTACTCTAGCAAAGTTTCCCAAAACTGGGACTAAGTCGCCCCACCTGGCATAAGTGTCCCAGTCAACATTTTCAACCACTTTTTCAAGATTCCAAAATCTCCCAACATCAAGCTTTAGATTCTAGGTGCTCCTCTTTCATTCTATTATGTTGTTTCATCATTTAGTTGCATTTTTAGGCATTTTTGAATATCACATTGTGTTTTCCAACACTTTACACTTTCTAAGTTTTACATCATTAGATCATTTCAATTTTAGATCAGAGCATTAGGACATCTTAATTAGACATAATTCCTATCATTTACATTGACTTTGAGTGTAAACCCTTGCATGTCGGTCCCCTTCCAATCTCCTTTCTCCTTTTAGGTGAAAAACCCTAGGAGGAGCAAAGCATTGTGAAGGGAAAATAAAAATCATCGTTTAGATTAAGTGGGAAAATCATTCAATTTTGTGAATGAAAGTGAATGAAAATTCGTTCACTTGAAAATTATTATAGCGGGAATTTGTCCTCTAACCCTTGAGTTCAGCTTGTGATGTGTTCTTTTGTTCTTATGTTTGGTTTGCCATGAGATCTTAGTCTTGGGGGCTTGATCATCCCTCTTGATTATTGTTGTTTCATCTTACCAAGATAAGTACATTGGGATCCTTCTCAATATGCATTTTGGGCTAATTTTATGAGAGTTTGAAGCAAGTTCATCCTCTCACTAAAGTGGGGGCTTAATATGTTGCAAAAAAATGTATAGTTGACATTTTTACGCTCACTTGAGTCTTTCTAATGGACTTTGGCTTCATTTTTTTTGGCTTTAATGTTTTAATGTAATCAGAACATCATTAGATCATTTAATTTGGTAAATACAATTGCATTCTTTGCTCCAAGTGAATGCAAATGCCAAAGTCCACTAGGAGGGCTTGAACATACATTTTCATTTTCATTACACTTTGTGAACAAAAGGGACACTTTGTAAACAAAAGGAACACTTTGCAAAATAAGGGGACACTTTGCGATTTTTTTTTCAAGATCCTAAATTAACCCATAAATGCATTAAATGTCATTAAATCATTACAAATCACAAAATGAACGTTGCAAAATCCCCTCACCTCATGTTGATGCTCACCACGTGCCACCTCATCTAAAAGAATGTCCAATTGTGTAGGTTTGTATCCCCATCTACTCGACATCTTCTCCTATCACTCGCCACTCTCAAGCTACAAGTAGGTAAAATTAAATAAAAAATGAAAAACTACTTTCCTTTATCTCTTTTAACCTCTTTACTTTTACTATGCATTAAATTAGGGTTTCTTTTACCTTACACATACATAAAGTACCTCTTCTTCAAATTAACATAACGGGAGCTAGGGAACTCCATTTTCGATGTCGTTCGATGCATTCAAATCATGCTTCCATACCCGACACCATCAAATATATATTGTTATGAGACATGACACTTGGAAATTTCCTTTGCTATGATTGCTAGATTGCTACCTTGATTCTACCTCCATAAAGCAAGCAGAATTAAGGTCTCGAGACATACATCTACCCTCAAATTTGTTTTCTAAGAGTTAAAGTATTTTTTATGACTAATGAATTTGTGTTGTAGGACGCGGTTTCCTAATGTTGTGGTTGTGCAGATAACTACATTGGGGGCTTCATTCTCCTGGATTTTGAATAAGTATCCTTTTATAAAGTAATTCGCACTATTTAGAATACTTTAGCTTGCAAATGCACATAGATTCATATGGGTGATAAAGTGGGGGCTTAATGTATTGACAAAAATTGTATACTCTATAAGAAAGAGGAAATTTTGTGGTAGAACTAGGTCCTACTTTAGGCACTTTTCATCAATCACCCCTTAAAATTGCATTTATAGGCCCCTAATACTCATGATTTTTGACTTTGAGGCCTAATTCACCTATAAAACCACTTAAATTCTAAGAAATATTATTGAAAACACTCGAATTTTGTGAAACCCACCAAAATACCCCCGGTGGGACTAAGTCGCCCAAGGTGGCAACTTAATCGCTTTTGGGGTATTTTCCACTTTTGAGCAGGAATTTCATTAATTCAATTTAATTTTTCAATGGATGTTAGCCTCTTAGGTCTAAATAATGGGAAAATTAGGGGTTGATGCATATAAATATACATTTTAAGTCATTTTTTTACATCTACTAGTCATTTTTACAAAGCAAAAAACAAAATTCAAGAGGAAAAGTGTCTTACACAAGAAAATTCAATAGCATTTTACAACAAAGTTGGAGCTTTAGGAAAACAAACTAGGGTTTTTGTAGGTCTTCAAGCTCACTTTTTGTTCAAGATCTCACCTTGAAAAGGATTGATCATGGATGCCTATGGTGAATCATGGAGAAATCTAGGTTGAAGAAATGCAACTAGCCATCAAATCACACCTAATGACTTGTTTTCAAAGTGATTCCATCTTCCATGTTCTACTTATCTTTAGATTTAAGGTTTGCATTACATTTTACATATTATTTACACTCATTTGAATTGTTGCAGGGTTTCTTGCATTGAAGTCTTTGCATCATTCAAGCACCATTTAATCACCTCATTCTAGCACATTAGAATAGGGTTTTATCTCATTTTCAGCTTTTCTTAGTCTTAGACATACTTAAGACGGGTTTTTATGTAGATTTTGTCACTCACAAAGTTTAAATACCAACTAGGGGTTTGACCAAGGAAGACCCACCATTAGAAACCAATCTATCTTCTGTTTGGTAGAGTTTTTTGAAGGTTCATATCTAAAAATCTGAAGATAACTAGATGAGGCTAGAAAATGTTGGAAATTTTGACTTTAATGCTAACTGGGACTCATACACCAAGTTGGGCGAATCAGTCCCAGATTTGGATTTCTATGCAAAAAACAAAAATTTGGCAAATGGGTATATCTATAAAAATCTAAATTTTGACCTAAACTGGGACTCATACGCCAAAACTAGCGAATCAATTCAGTTAGGGTTTTCTAGAACTTTAAGGCCCGAATCTGGTCTTCAGGGTCTACTCTGTGCTTCCCAATTGATTTTTAGATCCAAAACCCTAATTTGCAACCTATAGAAGTTCTCCAAGTATCTCCAATGCAAGGTGACAACTTTGACAACTTTCTCCAAACTTTCTCCTTAATGTGTCTTCAACCTAAACCTGCAAATCACACACTAAAGAGAGGGAAAAATGTTGTTTTGTTAGTGTGAGCACCTCTCAAATCTGCAAACATTCCAAACTCCATAAAGAAGGTGAGTGCATACAAATTTACTAAATACTCCTATGAAATAATGCAAAATATTTCCTAAACATGATAGCAAATCAAACTAAATTGAAAGCATGAAAGATACATAATGCACATCTATCCCATATTGGATTGGTGTTATTATAGAAAATAGCCCTTTCCCAACCCTTGATTAAGCTCCATGATATGAAAATGATATGATGATGATCAAGATGATGGATGGGAAAAATCAGTTCTCCAATGAAGAGTGACTTTGCATAAGCTTTTGTAGATGAGATACAAATATTGTGGAGGATTTGCTTGAAGATGAAGCTTTCATTTATAGATTGTTTTGATGAGAGAATGGCCAAATGGATGAATGTGGGACAAAGATCGAACCAATGAGATGAGGAAACTTGTCATCCTGTGATAGGCTTGAGGATGTGCAAGATTTGGGAAATGTGCCCAAGAGGAGGAAATTTCAAATTTGAAATGAGAGTTAATATTGAGTTTGACTTGTGCAAGGGACATGTAAGAGACATGTAAGACCTATTAAATGCCTTGTTGGATGTACCTTTCAACTTGATTTTGAATTCAAACTTGAGGGAATATTCCCCAAAGATGCCATGTTGAGTGAAAATGATGATTTAATAAATCAATAAATTGATTTATTTGTGCAAGTGGGATTATCTAGAGGATATGATGGGTAGTTAGGTTATTTTAATCAGGATTAGATTAGCTTAATGATGTTTAGGTGATTTTGAATTTTATGATTTAAACATTTGATTTATTTAATTTAGAAAAGTATGGAATATGCATTATGATTTAATTAAATGGAATGTTTGATTTATTTAATTTTAATTTAATGACCTTAGGAGATGGAAATTAATTGGATCACTTGATGAATGGATGAAGGTGAACTTAACTAATGGACCTAATGCATGATGCTAATTTTGAATGTCTACATTTTTTCCCCTCTTTGAAGCAATGTACTTGTTGCGTTGGTTCAAAGAATAATCTTACCACGATCAAAATTTAAAAAATTCATGATTTTTTGGATGCCCCGGTGGAAATAAGTACACTGGTACATTTCCCCCTCGAGAGATCGAGCGAAAGATTCAATTTGAGGGTCGATCTCATGATAAAGAGGTTCAAAATGGATGGTTATGATGAGATGATTTTAAGATGCAAATGAGATAGATTTAAGATGATTAGAATAACAAATCTATATTATTCTAAACAACTTAAATGATGATATGATGTGAGATGAATGAGATTGATGATGTGATATGCTGTGATTATGCAATGGATGATTTATGAGATGCTTAGACTAATAGATCTATATTATGATGATGATGCAAATGCAATGCATGTGAAATGATCGATGTTTCCTATTATGTATGATATGAATGATATGTGGTATGCTGACAGTTTTCTAGATGCGAGATGGATGCATGATGGATGCATTGGTGATGTTATGTTAGCATGGAAAACAAGACATTAGATGATGACAAGAGGATCCAACAAGTCCATGATCTAACGAGAATTTATTAGAGATGATGATGATGATAGATGATGATGATGATGATTCGCTTATCAAGGATTGAGACTTTAAAAGGGCTACTTACCTTATGTTTGATTACACACGTAGATACGATGCATCAAGGTATAAAGAACCATGATGGTGTTGTACCTAGTGCGATGGAATTTGACTCGAAAAATAGATAGGATTATTCTTGTTCACTCTTGACATACAGAAACCTTGCTAGGACGTACCTAACAAAGCAAGTATTCGCCAAGTTATTTTGTAAGAACGTCCAACAAGCACAATAGACAAAAGGATAATGATCGTTGCCCCATTCCTATCTCTCTAAATCCTTCATTCGGATATCATTGAGAGGTCCTTGGAATGAGGGAAATAAGATAAATCAAAAGAAAAAGACCAAGTACGTAAACAAGTCAATGTTCTTCATATCTCTAGCCAAAAGGGATTTGTTTTGATAGCATAAGAATCCAAAGTGATTATCCAAAATGATGCCCATTGTCAGAACGATATATCCTAGGACATGTATTGTATAGGATGATGATGGGTTGATAAGTTGATTGATAGGCTGTTGATACAGGGTTGATTGACATGTCTGAAAATGATCAAGAGTTTGATTTTGTTTTAAACGTTTGTTGTTTGCTTCTAATTTTACGATTGAAGATTGATTTTGCTGATTGTTGTGATTGTTTCTGTTTGTTTTGCCAAAGGATGAAGGTGACGATTAGTTTATTATGGATGATTGATTATTTCGAGTGAAAGTGAAATGGGATGGATGGATTTTTTCAAATATTTGGATGTTTTTTTTGACATTTTTGGAATGTTTTGAGGCTATTTTTTGGTTTTTTCAAGATTTTACAAATGTTTTGATTTTTGATATTTTGTGATGTTTTTGAGTTTTGTGTCTTTTGAATGTTTTTTGAATGTTTTTGGATTTTGATGTCTCGGGGGGTAATCAAAGATGAGCCTTGCCTACGTTTAAGCTCAGATACGACATAGTTCGAATTCCAATGTTTTTGATGTTTTCTGATTTTTTGAGTGTTTTTGGATTTTGATATGTTTTGAATGTTTTTGGATTTTCTGATTTTCTGATTTTTTTGGATTTTCGCATGATTTTGATGATTTGGATATGGATATGTGTGATGATATTAGTTCTTTATTTGGGGATTTTACTAAAAACCAAGCTAAGGTTGATCGATCAGGCAGATGGATTGATGATGATAACATTGTTGAGGATGCACAACAATGCAAGGATTTATTGATCATGATTGATGATGATAACATTGTTGAGGATGCACAACAATGCAAGGATTGATTGATCAGGATTGATAATGATAACATTATCAAGGATACACGACAATGCAAGGATAGTGTTAAGCAACACAAGGATATCCTGAGATGATGATTTTTTGATTGTATTTGATTGATCATGATTGATGAAGCTTGATTTGGAACAAAAGTTTTCTGAATTATTTGATGTGACATTTGACATGCAAATTAGATGTGACTGATATCTATTGTTTAGATTGATGCTCGATTGAAGATGAATCTGTATAAGGAATGTGTGCTCATCAAAATATGCCATGGGTTAGTGATTTGGATTCTTACTCACAAGTGGTGGAACAAATTTATTTCATGTTTTGCCAATGTTTAGATCGCCACATAAGTTGGAGGATATAGATCAAGATTTATTCCTGAAGCAAGATGTAAATATCTGCCCCCAATGTCTAGCAATGTATGGATGGATTGCTTGGATAGGTGTATGGATGGATGGATATGGATTATCTTACAATAATATAAGGTGTTTAAACAATGGAATGCTTTATTGGATAATGTTTTATAGCTTAGATAATGGTGCATAGGATAGGATCAATGAAAATGGCCCATGTCAAGATGTTTACCATAAGAAAGCGCAAAGTGCACCAAAATTTGTCAAGATCAAGATAATTTGGAATATGGATGCAGATGGATGAAAATGGATTGGATCAATGGTTTATGGATGAATGGATTTATTATGGATAAGATGGATGGAATGCTAGATTTATTACAGATGGGATGAGATGCTTCCTCCTAAACTAGCGCACATAGATGCTCGATTCTACACATGATGCATGTTTGCCAAGTTTTCATCACGGTCTTTCCCAAAGCGCCGCCCATGCGATTTTCACTAGAGGACGATTTTTTTCTCTTTATTGTTTTCAATCCTTTTTCTAATTTTTTTGGATTTTCATATTTTATTTTATTTTTGGTTTTTTTTTAAAGATTCATGCTGAACCACATGGTGGTGTTGATGTAGATGCTTCTGTCATAATGTGCCATCGATATCCTACTTGAAGAAGTTGCTTTGCCAGAATACATGCACTTAAATGCAACTTTTGGGATTCTTGATTTGCTTTATTGATACTGGAGTTAACTTTGTCTTTCTGCGCACATCACGATAGAGTGCCTTTAGAATCCTTATGATGAAGGGTCATTGCCAATACATGGTCAATTTGAGAATTGGATATCATGCGTGGAGGCGAGGATGGAGTGTATTTAGGGATAGGAGATGTTTTGGTTGATAGTTTGGAACCTTTGACTCTCCAAACTTGGGAAGATGAGCAATGATGGGTGGATACGGATGTATCTATGGAATTAGGACCAACTGCTTGATATACTTTGTACGTCGCTTGAAAATCCTACTTTTTCTTTTGTGGACATCTTTGATGGATACTTTTCCCTTTTTTATTTTGCCCCATAGTTTCTCTGACTGATGGAGTTTGATAGGGATAATCTTTCATTGTATGTTTTGGTATCCATGCATATTTGATTTGTCCATTATGCTTCTTAGCTTCTGTTTCCTTGATAATGCTCTTCATACTTTGATTCAAATCTTTCTTTTGAAGATGGTACAAATTCGTGGATGGGATGATGGGTGGATGAAGATTTGTGATATGGTTGGTTATAGTATTGACATTGGTTTCATCATAAGGATTCTTCATGCTTCCTATGTTGACGTTTGCTTGAGACAAAGTTGCCCCCAGTATGGTGGTAGTAGTACCTTCGTGCTTTGATTCTTCCTATTCTAAGATGTCATGTTTAGAATGCATTCTCTGATAAATGACCACTGTAGGTGACGTTGTTTCAATTTGTTGCTCTGCTAACTTTGAATTATACTCTTCTATCTAACTCATTTCCTTGAGTGGATAATGTTTCATATCTGCATACCTAATGTCCTCAATTTTAATTTGGGATATATCTAATCCTAATGTTCATAACTCAATTTGATTGTAGGAGTTAAGAATCTACTCCTTTTGTGTAACAAAATTTTGTTCTAGATGAAGATCATCTATGTGTCCATCTGCAGAAAGCATCTCATGGGTAGATGGAGGAGTATGTGCTACATGGATATGATCATCTTGCATAGATAAGAGAGTTTCCATTAGATTATTGTAGTATCTTGAAGATACAAATTCTTGATCTTGAATGATTTCAGAGTTGCTTTCCACATGCTTTGGATCAAGTTCTTTACATGGGTCAGTTTCAAAGGATGGATTGCTTATAAAAGGTTCTTGGATGTTGTTACTAGGCATGGGCATTGGCTCAATATCCTCTTCATTTTTTAGTGGACTTGGATCAAGTGTCAAGTTGAGGATTCCTTTAGTATCTGTAACCATGAGGTCAAAGGGGGTTAATATGTCTTGGAAAGGACCACTATTATACTTTGGTGTAAGATTTTGATCCTGCTTTGGAATGAATTCTTGAGATATGTCCTCTAACTCATAAGGCGATGTAGAGACATTTTCAACATGATCATAGGTCAATGAATCATGCATTATGTCAATAGGATCAAATAATCCTAACACTCCTTGAAATAGATCACTAAAAAGTGGTTCTTGATGTATGGTGAGTTGATCATCGGGTGGGGTGGAAATATCTTCAAGGTACTCATCGATGGAGAGATCTTGATAGTTGTTTTCAATAATTGTGGTGAAGGGATTTCCAAGATTTTCAACCATAAGGTCAAATGATATTGACATTTCTTGGATTGGATCATTGTTGGTTGGTGTATTTTGATCATGATTGAAAAGTGACTCTTGATGTATGTTGATTTGATCTTTGGATGAGGTAGAAACATCTTCCATGTGTTTTTTGTTGGATAGATCTTGATCAATTCTTTCAGAAATTGTGGTGGGGAGATTGTCAATGCTATCACAAGTGGTTGAATGTTCATCGGTATCCCCAATAATTATCATTTTTTGTGTTTGTGCTTGTGCTTGTTGGGTAGCTTGAGGGGCTTTGACAACTTGGGTAGCTTGAGCGTTGTGGGTAGCTTGAGTGGCTTGTGGAGACACCTGATATTGTTGAAGCGCTTGTTGGTAGGCTTGATAGTGTGATGTTACAATATTGACTTATTGCACTTGGTTTTGGTGGTAGTGGTGGTGTATTTGGAATCATGTTGGATGTAGTGACAAGCGGTTGAGATACAGTTGGAGTGATTATGGTAGTGAGGGGTTGAGATATGATGGGTTTGATAGGGGTGGATGGAGTGATCGAGATGATAGGAATGGTCAGAACAACCAAGGTGATAGGTCCTTGTGAGACCATGTTTTGATTTGTCATGACTGATGTTGTCATTTGATTAGATACCATCTGTTGGTATGATTTCGATGGTATATTCAAAGGATTTTATGTGATGGCTTGATTGGTGTTAGGTGGATTGATTTGGATGGAGTGATTGGTGCTAGGTAAAGGGGGAGGCCCTAAACCAAGGAATGATATAGGTAATAGTGGTGGAGATTTCCCTTGCCGCAATGACTCAACTATTTTGGTAAGTTTAGCAATTTGATCTCGCCAAATATGTTCTTGATCTTGACACCCTTGATATAGTTGATTTCGATTTTGTTTAATCAGATTTGGAGTGTGTACTTGTGTTTGATTTGGGATGACACTCATATTTGGCATGATAGGTTGAAGTTGACCATTGTTCATGTTTGGAATATTTGTATGATTTTCAAATGTATCCATCCCAAATTTTTCCGGATTCATGTTTGGAAAAATTCTACTTGGTACATTCTCATTTGGCATGTAGGGATTTGGTGGGATGACATTGTTCGTTTGAAGGCTCATGCATTGATTGTTCAGTTGGTGGATTTGTAGGTTTGGAATTGGATTTAACATTAGGAAATGTGTTCCAATCTTTGATTTGGGCATACTCACACTTGTTGTGTCGTTGACATTTGTAGAAGGTAATGATCCCATGTATGGATTTTATAAGTGTGAGTTTCGATAATCAATCGATGTTGTAAGGCTTTGATAGCTTAGTTGACTTGGGTTACTCATGATGTATGGATCAAGTTTATATTCCATGTTCTTCTTGTGTTTTGACCTTGTTGCAAAAGTGACCTCTAAGGTTCTTAGGACTAATGACGAGATGAGAGGTGTAAATGATATGAGTGATGAACATTTAGGAACTTTGGATTAATGCTAGACTTAGGGCTTGATTTTGATTGTTTGATTTGGATTTGGATAATGGACTTGTAAACCCTAAGATGTTATATGTGATCTTAGGATGAATTTGTTCAAAGGATTGCTGATTTAATTAGAGGTATGAGAAAGGATGCATTCCCATACACCTAACTAAACAAGGTGATTTTGATTTTGATGATTTACCCAAGTCTAGAATGAAGTTTCCAAAGCTCTAAAGTTATTTGGTGGGATGGAGATGATAAGTGTTTGAAATGGATGAAGTGTTTGATTTGATCCTAAGTGAATCTAGGAAGGACTTGTTTACTAGGCCAAGATAGTGAAGAACATGCTTTTCTCTAAGAGTAATTCAAAATCAAAAGATCAATGTTTGCATGAAAACCATATGACCAAAAGATGCCAAGCACATATGTGGGGTCCAATTGATTTAATCTTTGCTTAATGGATTCTTTTTACCACAAACAAACTCTTGATTAGGTTTTCAACTGAATGTCCCATGTCTTAATTCCTTTTCATTTCACAAGGTCCGTTATGTGAAAATCAAGGTTTCAAGAGCATAGTTTCCTATTGTTGACTTTAGTAGGAGAAAATTGAGATGAAATCCAAATTCTCAGAAGCCTCTAAGGATATGAATCCCAAGGGCAAGCAATAACATGTGAATTTGTTCAAGGATATTTTCCTCTCCTAAAGGGTTTGAGATTTGATGCTCATGTTGAATGTTTTTTTTTTCAATGTTTTCAATTAAAGTACCATTTTTTCAAACTAACTCACAAGCAATATAACATCCTAGCTCAATTGGTACATTTTTCTTAGAGGGCTTGCCTCATGCCCTTCGTAGTAGAAGAGATGATTTTACATGCAACCAAGGACAAAATATAAAGGTATGTTAAGAATGAAGTCTTAACCTCTATATTTCAACCAAGATCGGACATGGAAAGTAACTTCTTAGAATCTAAGTCCCAATGCACCACTTTGATAAACTCGTTGGATGGACTGGTTGGCTGCTACAAACAAAGTTCTTAATGACTGGACATCAGGGACATGGCACCTTGCGAGTGTCTAGCAAGCCACTAAAGGCTTTAATCAATCCTACTAGGGGCTCTTATACGTTTTACGGTAGTACCCAGTTTTGAAATACACTATATGGCTAAGGCCTACATACCATGAGGACTTGACAGTTTAGTCTTATCCATTTGTATACCGGCCCGAATGAAAAACTGGTTGGAGTCACCTTTGAGTTCCAATTTTGGATGTGTCTCTTAGGCAGGCCCCTCTAAAGGTGACTCAAAGCAATAAAATGCATTTTGGTTGTTTCTCTTGCACCCTATATCACACGAAGCACAAGGGGAGATGATACACACTCAAAATGTACTAAAGACAAAATCACACAAATCAAGCACTTGTTTGTTTTATAGCCTCAAAGCAAAGATGAATTCATTTTAAAGCACCAAGCTAAATGTGAAGTTGATTTGTTCAATTTTAGCCAAATGCAAAAGCTAGTGAGTTTCTAGGGTTTAGTTTTAACCCAACTTTGAAAAGATCAAATTAGTGATTGATTTTAAACCCAAATTGAAAGTGAGTTGATCTAAGAGAGAAAATTAAAACATAGAAGAAGCCCTTTAAAGCATTTAAACATGCTTAGTTAACTTCAATCGTCAATGCCTGATTTTCTTCAAATCCAAAATTTGTCCAAGATTGTTTCCAATGCTTCAATGTTGTAAGTCCTTTGCCTGAACAAAAATGCTCCTCCTTCCTCCTTTCATTTCCTTCTTTGTCTTCTTTAACACCTCGTTTTCCTTCTTTGCTTTTGTTGTTTCCTTGTAGCTCATTTTTTCTTCGAAACCTCGGTCATTTTCCTATAAAAAGAAAAAAACAAATCATAAGACCACATTTTAAGACATCATTTAAGACATTTTAGCATTTAAGACAATATCTTCCATCTTCCATATATAGTGAGTAGAAGGTGAACTCTATCATTCATGCATATCTAGGAGTGATTGTGGTGGAATCCTTTTTTGCATTTAGATTGTAGTATCTCTGTAACAAGTCTTATTTTTCTTCTTTGTATCTCTATGGTAGTGAGCCCTCTAGATTGTTAGCCCTATTATATAGTGAGTCCTTATTCCAGATAGTAAGTCCTTGTATTGGCAGTGAGCCTTATTTTAGGCAGCGAGCCTCTTGTAATTAGTTTTGATATTCTCTATAGTGTGAGTTAATCCTCATTGTGGTTTTTCCCTTATTTGGATTTCCACGTAAATCTAGTGTTATTAAATTTATCTGTTGGATTTAAGATTTTGCATTGACATTTGATGATTAATCATTTAAACAGTATAAAGAGTTTAGTTCTGGTGATTGAATTAAAAGTTTAAATTCGGTGAAAATTGATTCAAACCCCCTCATAGTTGTCTTATTCAATAGGTTTTCCTTGGTCAAACCCCATTTTGGTAATAAAATCTTGAAATGAAATGAAATAGGAATGAATAATGATGAATGAACAAAATATGATGTTGCAAATCACAAAACCCTAGCAATGAAGTGTTGCAAACATGTATGAAATGGCTCCAATGGATGTAGATCTTGACTCTTTCTTGAATAGGATGCATCTTGAATGAAATTCAAGCTTGAATCATAAAACCCTACATCAAAATTGTTATCTCAAACTAAAACATGATGCATGAAATATTTGACATGATGCTTGATGCTTGAATAATGCTCTAAAATGCTTGATAATCTACTCTTGAAGATAATTCAATGCTCTTGTAGACACTTGAATGCTCTTGCGAACTAAAATTTTCTATAAGGATGCTCATTCAACTTGCTAGGTGTAAAATGAGTGAAAGAAACTTATATTTATACTTGATTATGCAAGAATTCCAAAAATTACAACACTACGAACCGAAATCAAATCTAGCAGGATAAAATCCCACCAAAAATTTGAATTAATTTTAATTTTGGGCCACACAAGACTCATTTGCCCAAGGTGGAAAATAAGTCCCATTAGCCATAATTTATGGGAATATTTTTAAAAATGCTTAGAAAGGTGTGAAACTAGGTTCGGGACCACAAAACCTAGGTGGGAATCATACGCCAAAGGTGGAAAATGAGACCCAGATCACTAAATTTGGGACATACAAGTTGGAAACACTTGAATTATGATTGAATGTTGATTTTTGTTAGGATCATCCTCGAAAGGATGCATTAAATGAGGCTTGTGGATGAAAAATAAGGAAAATTATAGTACAAGGAAGGTCCAATTATTAATGACAACCCTAGATAAAAGTGTGAAAGTGTGTTACAAAACTTTACAACATTTCAAATAATGCATGATTAAGGTTTAAAAGATGCAAATTAGGTTCATTTAATTAATAGAACTTTAGAAAAGTGTGAAAGTGTGTTTCAACACTTCACAACACTTTAGCAAGGTACCATTTAAGTTCATTAGTTTGCAAGGGCCCAAGACCTAATATGAATGTGTTAAACACATTACAACACTAAATTGAGGCAACATTAAGCTCAATTAACAAGGAGGGCCCAAACAAGCAAGGAAAAGTAAAAGGGATACTTTTTCCATTGCCACATTTAGCCCCCACTTTAGTGAGAGGATGACCTTACTTCAAACTCACATTAGAGTAGACAAACACACATTAAGAGGGGTGTAAGTGCACCAATTCCGGTAGGATAGGATGACAACAATCAAGAGGGGTGATCAAGATCCCATGGCAAACCAACATAGGAACAAAAGAACACACATGATAATGATAAAGAGAATCATAAAGGAACAAGCATGCACTGCCAAAGACATAAAGAAAATGAAACAAGAGGGTAAACCCACAAAAGTGGTTTATAATTCTAGTGAGAAAGGAAAAGTTGCAAAAAATGACCCCATGCAAAAAAAATTGGTTTTTGGGGGTTCGAACGAACTTTTGGTTTGAGCGAACCCATTAAATTTTGGGTCCAACATTTCCCAAAAAAGTAAGCAAAGAAAATGGTTGTGGAAAGGGGGTTCAATCGAACCTTGGTTCGAGCAAACCCCCAGGGGTTCACTCGAATCCCCCTTTTCCTCCCTTCTCCCCCTCTGGCACCAAAAAACTCCAGAAATTTTCCCTTCGAAGGTCGGGTTGAGGATGAAAATGGAGAAGACTTCACAGACCCAACTAGATGATGGTAGTCCTTGGAACGAGCTATCCAATGAATATAATTTTTATATATTGTGGTTTTATTATGTATTTTTTTTTAGTTTTATTAAACATGGTTTTTCACCAAAAATCAAGCTCTCTATTCTACACGTGGAAAAATAGTAGAATATCAAAAAGAAATTGAAAAATATGTGTGCACTAGATATAGAATTACTTGATCCAGCAAAAAAAAAAGAATTTTGATATGTATACAAAAAAGTTATGTTGTATACGGTCTGATGGAACCCTCAAAAAGTTTTTTCTGGTTCCATGTTAAAACCCTTATTGCACTAGGACATGGGGTTACTATCCATAAGAACTTAAAATATTCTTTTAAGCTATTGACTTCTTGTTGCATGTTTCCAGTTACTTTAATGTATTTTAGTCATTTACTATCACTGGGTACCTGACCCTTCCAACATAAATGTGGATCATCTTATTTCATAGAATCGGGTAAGGATTTTTGAGCCTTTTTTGACTTTTCATTTTACAACTTAGAGGATTTTGAAATAATATTTTTCATAGGAAGTCCCCTTCCTAAAAACAACTTGTGAGCACATGCTTAAAACTTTCACTTAAGTCCCTATGACCCTTGTAACTATATCGCTCATCGTTGGATTATTCATTGGTTTACACTATCAAATAGCGATGAGTGATGAGCGGTACATTCCTTTGATATCAATCATCACTAATGGCATCCAATCCTTCAAATTTGTAATAGCAATGAGAGATGTTCTTAGTATTATGCTCTTAATCACTCATTGTGAATGGTCATTGAAAAGAAAATTTGTAATAGCGATGAGTGATATGTTGTCATACTGTGTGATTGTGGATACATTGTAACAATTTATTCCCATGTCAGCAATATGCGATGAACCTTATGAATATTATAAACTGTTCATCACTAATTGATTGCATAATATATGAGGAGAATCAGCAATAGACAGAGGCCTTATTGCTCATCGTAGATTTACCTCAGAACCTGAGTTCTAAAGTGGTGATGAGCGATGGGTGCTTTCTAAAAAAGGGTTTTTCTCTCAATAACATAAAATGATCATGTGAGTGGTGTCTTTCTGGTGTCTGTCTATGCAGATTGTACATGTCTAGTATGGTACCAACATTACATCTCCCATCATGGATAAAGTCTTAAAGGAAAGGTTCAAGTCAGCGACATGCGACGAAGAAACAAATATGACCGAGAGCCAATGCCATTAAACCAAGGGCTAAAGAAAATCGCTAGGGAATTTTGCATCGCTAATAGAATAGGGCAGAGAAAAACTCAATCAGTGACAAGCAATGGTCACTAAATTGAATGAGCCATGTGGAAAATTTTGAAGATTCAGCATAAATCAAGGGAAAAGCAATAAGAAATTTGAGGACTATTGATAAAGTTTTAAAGTAGGATAATCCAATGGACTGAAGACCACCACACAAATGCTTGCATCAAAGATCAGGATCAACAATGAAGTAATAAAGTGTGTAAATAAAGTTTCCCTCTAAATTAAACTTTTCCTATGTACTTCGTCGAAAGAACAGATTAGGTTGGCAATACGCTTAAGCTGGCATTGTTGTTTCCCATGGATGAAGTTTTAATTGTTTTAAAAGCAATGGTTTAGATTCAATCTTGAGTTATAATTTAAACTAACTTGCTTGCATGAGGAGTTTTCAAGTAATTAACCTTGCACGCTTCAAATTGCCTATTTAATATAGATCACTCAAGTAATTTTTCATGTCATGATTCATTCTGCAATGAATAAGGGTCGATGGCTGACAAGGGAGTGTGTGAGGACTGAATTTTCCTAGGAAGTGTGTAGACATTCTAAGGCAAGTGGGTTTGTCATGATGATTCAAAAATATGAGGGGTTGTGTTTGTTTGAGCCTAAGGGAGGTCTTAAGAATAAAGTTGGAATGAATGGAGCTCTTAATATGCCAAAAGGAATAGTAGGAACTAAGAAATCCAAGGAGTATAATGCCAAGGAAAATTACCATTCAGAAGAGTAGATAGTTTCAGAAGAATTAGTCAAATACAGAGAGAAGAGGACGGTAAAATATAATAAGAGGGCATGGATGGAGAGTGGGAATTGTAATGCTTATCCGAAGGAATGCAATTTTCCATCTAAAGTTTCTAATGACCCTTCAGATAGTGAGGGAGATGCTAATCCGAAGGGAAATTATTATTCCCTCTCCTTGGTACTATTGAGGAATCCGAAGGAAGTGGTGGTGATAGTTTCTCTAGTCCCACCATGAACAAAACATGGGTGAATGTCCTCTTAGGTTGATGACTCAGGGTGATGATTGTGCCCTATTTTTGTTTTTGATGATACCATGCCCTTTTTGTTAGGAATTTCCTATTCAAAATTCATGTGTTAAGGTGGAATGATTTTGGGTTGGCATGTAGGAGAAGTACTAGAATAGCTAACCTTGGTGGAATGTATATTGTATTTGGACAATATACAACTTTGTGCTAGAGCTACTATTGGAGAATCTTCTTTGGTCAACAAGGATGAGGATTCAACATGGTTACAACAAACTCTGCCATTCAGGGAGTTGACGTGTCTTCATTCAAAGAATGTGGAAGGCAGTCTTTTACTCTTCTATTTTCCTAAAATGATTGCATATAATAAACTAGGAACATCTTAAATTCTAGTACAAATGAAATGAAATGGAATGAAATGTAAGTATAATGAAGCTTGATGCTTGTTGCTCCCTTGTTCTATAAATGGGATTTCAGGGCTTATTACAAGGGTCATATTTTGGAGTCCTAGTAGAGTTCTAGGTAAAGGCTAAGTTTAGAAAGGGAAATAAGAAGATAATTCTAAAGTAGACCAGTAGTTTTGTCTTGGATAGGAAGTCATGTATGTAACGGTCTTAAATGAGTTCTATAGAAATTACTGATATTGAAACAAAATATTAGTCAAGGAAGTGATACTCTCCTATGTATGTTCATTTGAAAGTTATGAATGAGAAATACTAATGGTATTGTCATTTGTCTTCATATGTTTTATTTGAATGTATTACTCTATTTTCAGCTTTGATTCAAAGAATTTATTAAAATTCTTGAATAGGGTTATAAAATTTGTGAGGGATGGCTTAGGATTACTAAGAAGTAGTTATTTTCTTACACAAAGAGTTTTTCGTAAATGCAAAGCAATACAAATATAGTCAGTTTCTATCCTAAACAAGTAATTTGTGTATTACTTATCCTCTTGCATACATGACTCCGTTTTTCCCAATTGATAAGACACTGGTCGTTCAATCAAAAAATTGTGTATAAGATGAACCAATATTATTCTTGGCTCTAGAATTCTGAGATGATAATATTTAAAAATCTCTACAAGGGTAGTGGAATTATTTTCAATTCCTAGCAGATGGTAACTCTTTCATTGAAATTTTTTCCAAATCTTCAATGTAGTTTTATCTACACCAAAATGAATTAATCTATGCATGAAATGTGCTAGTGATTGATTATATTACATGAAAACACAATTAGGATTACCCTCCTAAGTTTGAGAGAGACTGAAGTGAAGGAATATAGACTTAAAAATCCTATGCTCATTGTGTTGGCCATTGACCTAATAGTTCTTCATTATTGGAGTTGGCTACTTCTTAGAGAATTGTTTGGTTCTGCTGGAAAAATCACCAACACGGTCCACATATGTTTGAATTGTAATTGGTTTGAATTCAAAACTTGATTGAGGAAAAAACATTCAATAAAACACTATGAAACCAATTGGAAGCACTAGATATCGTAGTTACAAATCTAAATTTGAAAAAAATAGAATTTTATCCCTTATGAAAAAAAAAGTTATGTTGTATACGATGAGTGTCACTCCTTAAAAATGGTGTTTACTAAAAAAAACTAGTTTTTGAAGGAGATGGAAAAATAAGTAACTGATTCAATTTTTTTTTTTAAATATTTAGAATCTATAGACAAAATGTCACAAATCACTAGTTTGCATCATCTTCAAATTCCTTACAGTTTAGTTGCTATAGGTGCCCAAAAGTGAATATTTAGTTAGAAAAAAATATTTCATTGTCCACTTTGGCCAAAAAATTGTAAACCAGTATTGTGGGATCACATAAGATGAAAAAGAAAAAAGGGTGGATCAACCTTTGATCATTTCTCCATCATGATGTGGATCGTATCTAGGTTGTTTGTTCAAAAAATGCACACTCACTCTGAGGCAACAAAACTTTAGGTTGTCCACTAGGTGAGAAATCCAAGAAGGTGAGACACATACACACACAACCAATATGTACTCACACACATGCACAAAGTGGCTAAGGGAAATTCATTCCCTCATTTGGCTTCCCATCAAACCATACCAAATTTATACTTCCTGATAACTTTGATAGGGTGCCATGTAAAAATGAATTTTGAGCTTCATGAGGAAAGTAGGACTTTGTATGCTTGAAAATCATGAACAAACAAGATGGCTCTAGAGGCATGCAAGGTGGCCATATAACCAAAGTTTTATAAATGAAAAATTTAAAGAATGTTCAAAGGATTCTTGCTTAGTTCATGTGAGGTCTTAACTTAGGGAACATTGTGCCTAATGTCTCCAAGAGAGGACCAATCAAAGAATAGAAGATTCACAACTTAGGGGATATAGTGCATCACATCAAGCCACTAAGAGGAATGCAATATTCTAAGATAGATCACGCTCTTTAATGACATCACACCCAATGTCATCCATAAAGAAAGAGATGCATCTCATAAAGTAAAAATACTACACCATGAACCATGAAAAAGAATAATGCCAATGTATGCCCCCACTTTAAAGGAATTGCTAAACGCCACATTGTGAGCAATTACTTTAAAGTAGCAAATGATAACTACTAAAAATAAAGATGACAGGAGAGCTAACTTGGAAAGCCCTATGCCAAGTAATATGTTTCTAAGTAAAGCTACGTCATGCAAAAGAGAGGAATGAGGTTGCCCCCAAAATGAAAACACCAAACACATAAGGGATCTATAATTTTGGGGTCAATATGTTCTTGCTACAATGTTTTTAGAGAGCTTGGAGCTATCATTATTCCCCAAATACACATAGAACTAGAAGAATGACACAATGAGAGTGAAAGCAAAGAAAAACCTTTCAGGTCAACATGGAAAAGACATGAACGTATTGACTCCTTGCGTCATCCCCAAAAGGAAAACACAAGACAAATGAACAAAGAGAAAAGAAAATATTTTGGGTCAACATGGAAGAGACATGAATGTCTCAATGCCTTGTGTCATCCCTAAAAGGAAAACAAAAGACAAATGAACAAGAGAAAAGAAAAGATTTTGGGTCAACATTGAAGAGACATGAATGTCTCTACACCTTACATCATCCCCAAAAGGAAAACACAAGAAAAATGAACAAGATACAAGGTGAAAGTGAAATATTCATGATATAGAGAAGAATGAAGGTACAAATAGAGGAATGTCACAAAGAGAGAGAGAGAGAGCATCAAATAGAACATCACAGGGGATCACAATACAAACATGAAATCACACAAAAGAAAAAGAGAAAATGATTAGTAAGGAACATGCATGTCAACCTAAAGTAGGTCTTTCACATCCCAATCATGTTCATTGTATACCAAAGAAAGACAACTAGCCAAAGGTACAATAGCAAGTGCCGAACTAGGATCATTATCAAGTTCAACACTCTTCTTCGGAGAATTGTCATTTAAGCTCATAGAAGAGGAAAACAATGTATTCAATTCATTATGCACCTCTTCATCAATTTTAGTAATCTCGCCATCATCATCTAAGTTAATCACAACATGAGGTCAAATTATAATGTCCAAAGAATGGTTTGGCTCTTGTTTTGATTGCATTATAGGATATTTTTGTTTTGGTGAAGGGGGAGGCTTATCATGGATTACTTCCGTCAAGTTTGGCTCTTGATTTTTTTTTAATTATTCATGTAACCTACAAGCAATGGCACAACATCTACGCCTATGCTCTCTAGCACCTTTTTTCCTTTTACTTCATTTTCAAGTTGCATTTGTGTAGGAGTTAGTTGATCAATGATAGGTTTCTTTTCTTCCACAAGGGGAGGAATAGAAGGAACCATGGGAGGTCACTCGATCACTTTCTCTTTGACCAAAATGAAACAACCAAAAATGGGGTAGGAAGGTGGTGGAGTTTGTGTTAAGTTGGTCTTGGTTGTTTGGAATTTCTTTAGGCTCAATCATGGTTTCGTCAAGGATGGTAGGCTTGGTCATAGGTTGAGGCATGTTTCAAAGGGATAATTCTACTATTTTCTTTTCCTAGAACTTTTGATAGGATTTGAAAAAAAATTCTTCTTGTGGTTTGATAGGTTCTATAGGCTTAGGCCAAAAGAAATCTAAGGAAAAGTTTCCATGAGAGGACAACAAATTGAAGCCACTATGATGGATAGTGAAAATTTCATTTTCAAAGGGAAAATTTAAGCATTTATGTACAACCAAAGGGACTGCATTCATGGAGCAAAGCCATGCATAGTCTAGCTTCACACAAAATTGGTTTGACTACAGGATGATGGAGAATGAGATATCTATTGTTTTGAGTCCTATTTGTAAAGGAAGAGTGATCGATCCCATCGTAGGGAAAGAAAAACCATTATGTTTCTTGATCCATGCTTTCAATTTATCATATATATCTTGATAGAGCTCATGCAGAAGTAAGAATTCCTCGGTGATCACGTTCTCTCCATAGACGGGATCTATTAATATCCCATTAGTGGGCTTGTCATAGGTTCGACCGACTATGTATAGAGGACCATTGGGTGCATGTTTAAGTATATCTTGTGAGGAGAAAGCAATCTCAAGAGGATTTTTAGTTCGGCCCTTACAAGGAATGACGTCTATCACTCTTACCATATCATCCATAGGATCATTATCTATAAGATCATGTTGAATAGAATCATTGTTATAATCATCCATATCAACCTTCATCGTGCATCATTCTTTGTATTTTCACTGGATTTGATAAATGAAATGTTATGATTGGACATAGGGTTGGTAAAAGTTTGCAAGTTTTGGCTAGGAGGGGAAATGGACTTATTTCCTTGATCACTAACACCTCCAATGGAAAGATGGTCAAAATCAATGAGGTTTTGCACAATATGTTTAAGACGCTTACAATGTTCTATATCGTGTCCAATTTTTTGGTGATAATGGTAATAAGAATTTGGTCTAAAGTTGGTGGGAAATGGTTTATTAGGATCAGGCTATTTAACAAGAGGTAAGGTAATCATCTTCTATTCTAGGAGTTGTGACATTGTGCTATGAAGGGTATTAGATAAGGGAGTGAATTGTCTTTTCAGGTCCCCATAGCCAAAGGATATCACAAATTTAACAACAAATACTTGGTTATTGAAATTTTGAGTTGTTTGTTGAGGGAGATTTAATTGAAGGAAACCTTTATTAGATGTTTTCTAAAAGATTGGGATTTTTTTTGGTTTGTGAACTTGGATTTCTTAGTACAGCTATGGGTGGATTTTGTATCTTGACTACTAACCAAATTTTGATAATCATGGAGGGAAGTGCACAAGTGCATGAAGAACAAGAATTTCATCATGGTAAGTTTATCTTGTATCTTACTTTGGAAATTTTCTATGAACATATTTTGAAGGTGAGGATTGGGAACCTTGACATCAATTTGGGAATAAAGCAATTGGTAGCATGAGATAAATTATGTTCTTTTCTTCTTTTTGCTTGCATCTCATCAAATTGGCTAAGGTCATCTTAGGGGTTATATGCACTTGGAAATGGTTGAAAAATTCCTCAACAAGTTCATTGAATGAATGAAATGAGTTGTTTGGTAATGAAGAGAATCATTCCAAGTCAGTATCTTTCAAGGACCTAGGGAAAATCTTAGCCAAGAGTTTATCATCAAGGAAAAAGTCACATAAGGTGGTATAAGCATTGACATGGTTAGAAGGATCTCCCTTTCCTCCATATTTCTTGAATCTATACACCTCTACACCTTGTGGTATTAGTGTTCATAATATCTCCAAGGACAATGGGTTGCTTATGAAATAATATGTAGGTGGGCCATTTTGATTTTGGTTGATGGTGTAAATTATTTTTTGA
This sequence comes from Sequoia sempervirens, assembly GCA_007258455.2. Lineage (NCBI taxonomy): Eukaryota > Viridiplantae > Streptophyta > Pinopsida > Cupressales > Cupressaceae > Sequoia > Sequoia sempervirens. Next base: position 482,537,557 of record VDFB02105785.1, on the reverse strand, counting down.
AGGGATGAAACATTTTGAAAGATTTGATTTATGAGAGGGTCTTTGCTTGTGTTATGAGATGGAGGTGAGAAAGGTGGAGGGGTGTATGTGTTCGAGGGA